>JAVQJG010003688.1:0-12188 GCA_036024015.1 Craterocephalus amniculus | reverse complement strand
CTCATGTATCTATGAATGAAATCTGCACGGTATCTTTTAACTTCTCTTGCTTTTAATCTTTTCAATGATTTTGTGTTTAAATGATTTTACTGTAATTCTTCTTTTATGCTTTTAATGTTCTATGTAAAGCACTTTGAATTGTCTTGTACCTGAAAATGTGCTATACAAATAAACTTGCCTTGCCTTGCCTTCTAAATTGTTGATGTAGAAAAGAAAAAAAAGCTTTGCACTGGCTGCAAAAAGGAAAAAGACAATTACTGACAAAATATAGTAATAACCTTGTTATATAACAAATAATCAGACTTTGGGAGCACTCATGTTGTGAATGACAGATGACACCCACTGGTTTATTCATTCTGACCAAAAACAATCTTTTAGCCCTTTGCTTTGGCCCAACATTTAAAGGAGCATGTATTGATCAACATGAAAACTCTGTGTGTAGCTGAAATCCTGCATAAATCTAACTTCCATTTTATGAGGAATGTGTAAATGAACTTCTTGAATCCAGCATGTACCCCTAACTTCTTATGACAATTTCAGCTGATGAATTTGCATGTTAAATGCAATGTGAATTACAACTGTTAACCAAAGTAGTATTTCACACACTAGTACTGTTGTTGATTTCAGTTCATTCTATATTAATTATACAACTTCACTCACAAACACACGAACAGATGTTGACCCAGGTAACTGTAACCTAACATTAATACAGAGGTTTAAAGTTCTTTGGCAAAGACAGTCTAAACGTTTGCATGGCCTTTATTCAAAATCTTCAAAAGTTGTGTTCCTCATCTTCATTCTTCTGTAATATTCACAAACAATTTAAATCTTTTGAACAGAACCCAAGTGTTAATGATGGGAACCGGGTCCCCGAGGAGAGCTGTTCAATTGTATTGCTCTGTTTTCTGGGCCACGCAACAGAGGAATTAGCTCCTCGAAAACAGACCAAATTATGCTTGTAACTGATGCAAAAGACGCACAAAACTGTCTATGTACGGATCAGTCTTCTGCGTCAAGCATAAATGGGCCTTAAAAGCGGCTGCCTTAAAAGGTTAAAAACACTATAAGCATGCCTGTACTATCACATGTCATATCAACCAGAAGACATACCCACAGTTGAAGAATGAGTGACTGTGATTTGGGATCTTTTTCCAGTAAACCCAAACTTTACTCAAATGGAATAATTCCTTATATTCAGGTTCACTTTGACTGTATGGTTCCAGTTTTTCTGTCAAATCTAAAATGCGATAAGATAGAGGTTACACTTTCATGTTTTTATTATTTTGTTTACTGACATTCAAGCTGTTAAATAATACTAACAGAGAAACTGTTGGACAAAAAAATTATATTTTTGCAAATTAATCTATTAAGAATTGAATTGTTTAAAATGGATTAATTGTGTTTTTTTTTCTTTTTAGCTAAATTATTCTTCACTTTCCATTTACTTCCCACAGAGCGAAACTTAATATATTGTGATCTTCCTCAGAGAGATCAGTTTTATGTGACTGGAAAAAAATCCTGTCATAGTCCATAATGACCAGTGGGCCAAATGCCGTCAACAGCTGTCAGCCCTGCTGCATTGAGGCAGGCATCCCACACTGACTGGCTGACTGCCACTGGCCTAAATACTAATCAGTGCCTGTGTCTATCTGAGTCATAACAGACATTTCAGATAGCATTATCTTTACCTGTCCAATAGTTCATTTTCGTTTATGGTTTAAATGTGACTGGAATAACTGGTTTTCATCACTAAAATTAAATGCAACACATTTAACTGAATATTCTGTGAAATTATAGATACAATGATTATTGTCAGAATTTTCAGTAGTTGTCACAGCTAGAAGCTTTATTCATTGAATGCTATGCTGTGTGTGCAAAAAGGGTGAGGACATATCAAATGAAATAAAATATTGACAATCCAGTCATAGGTAATAGTGGTAACATGTCAGTTCTCATGTCCTCAAAAGAGTGTAACAGTTTTCAATATTCATAGATCCATCCAAACTTTTCAACTTTAAGTCTAATTTCATTGCAGTCATGAAACTTTTGAATTGTAAACATTAATTGCCTGATTATTGAGTGATCGTTTTAAGCTACTTTCTATCTGAATAATTGCCTTTTAAAACAAATTCACCTAAATTTGAAAAGTGAAAGTTGAATGAAGCAGGAAGTAACCCTTTAAAACTAAAGATGGGATGACAACAAATTGGGTATAAACGGGTTAAAAGGGAAGCCATGAAGGAGTGGGGTGGCCAGATACTACTCTGTTTGGTATTGTTTGTGTCATATTTTATTCGTCTCTTTAAAAGCGTGCCTATATACGGAGGTGGTACCATTGACCCAGATTGTACTGAAAAAACTCAACTGTGTGCAATTGTGTCCAGTTAATGCAAAATATGACCCACACATGTGCAAAAGCCCATTTAGTTCTCAACAGCAGAGCACAAATATTTTGCATAACACCAAATTCAAGAATATTTCCTGTTTTCTGTTTGCCATACTCTAGTAGCTGCTGCATTAAAGAACTCAATTTACATTTATTCAAGTAATTTGCTGCTCATATTTATTTGCTTTCCACTTTATTTTTTATTTGTTGTACCAATTAAATTAACTTTCCTTTTGGTCTGAAAGGTAAGAGTATTTGCTCAGCTGGGCTTTTGAATCAACACTCAGGCTCATGCATCATGATGCTGTGCCAGTATATTTCTAGCAGCCCTTGCCTGCAGTAGTGTATGCAAAAATACAGACATGGAGCAGCATCATCTGCTGGAAAAAGCCAGATCAAATAATGCATTGTGATTTTCCGAAGCCATTCATTTCACACGATGGCAGTGGAAAACCTTGGCTACTGAATGAGTAATGTTTTCAAAGATTTAAATTCTTCTTAATCGCAACTTCCACTTGGAAGCAAACAGAAAGTAATGGATTTTGTTGATCAAACTGCAATGAAACAAAGAAAACCTTAGAATATCTTCTAATGTCAAGGTTTTGCAGTTGTGGTAAGGTGACACATTTTTCTTTCATCTATCATTCCTTTCTCTTAAACAGAATAAACTCGTGCGTGTATCCTTCTGGGATGAGAATAAATAAAAATGACGTTATCATTGTACTCCGCTTTCACCTTGCATTGATCCCACTTAATCTTTCATATCTCATAATTTTTTTATGTCTGCCCAATAAAGAAGTTGCTCAGGTAATTCAAACTATAAACTGGTTCCTAGTACTACTTATACATAATATCACAGGTTCATTATGGAACATAGAGTGTGTGTAAAGCCAACACTTTTTTTAGTTCTTGAAATATAAATTACACATGTACATGTAAATTAAATTAGTTAATGTGTAGTCCTTTAAAGCACTTAATAAAAACTGAATAGAACTTTCTTCCCCTACACTGCCATAAAACTAATTTACTGTAACCATATAACTACATGTAGCCCTACTGCTATGTAGCTTCATGCTAATATTACATGGACAACCTTACATAACATGAGCAATTGCACTTGGGACAATTGCACAGGGGCAAAATTTATTCAACTGTATAACTAAACGTTAACATTTTAAAGGATTTTTAATCAGGAAACTATTTTAAAATATAGAACTGGTGTTGTGACAGGCGATCTATGCATGTCTGGAGAGACATTTCTGTCTCCTCCAGTCCCTTTTCAATCACTTCAGGTGACACCTGCTGTGCGCAATCAGATATCACAGGTGGTCAGTGCCACCCTGGCCACCCCTGTCTCTACTTTAAAGGTAAACAGAAAAGAAAAATGAACTTGAGCTCACTATGGGTCATCAGACTAGTGTAATAACTTACCTATCAGATGATGTATACCAAACTTTAAGCAAAATTCTATTTTCCAGTAAATCTGTGCTAAAAGTGTGTATTTGTTTTCGCATTTAATAGTGCAGGCGCACAGATTATACGTCAGCCTGTGCACAATCATCCGCCAAATTATATCAAGACACTTAATCTGTCAATCATACCTATAAGAGAAACAGGGAATCTTTGAATATTTTTTCTTTGATAAGCAGTTTTGTTAGTTTTGAGAGTAATTATCTATTGTGCAGTTGCAAAAGAGTTAATGACACGTTTGGGTGAGTGAGTGAGTGAGTTTGTGGTGAGACAATGGGTCCGCGCGTGTGTGAGACAGTTGTGGTGGCAGTAGGTTAGCCTTGCATACGTTAGCTAACATGAGCATGGCTGTATAGAGGACCAAGGAAGTGTCCGTCAACTCAAACTACTTTACTCGGGGTAAACTCGTGCTTCCCTTCGGTGAAAATCGGCGCAATGGACGGGATAAACGGCCGTTTCTGTACACCTTTAACAGCTCAGCTTCTTGTTTTGTGCCAGGTTCAAGCTTAAACCCTGTTGAGATCTGTTGCATTAAAGCTGAAAAACCGAAATCCAGCATGTTTTGAAAATGAAGTGATGCTAATGTTTAGGAAAACCACTGTTATGTGCAACAATTACCATTTGGTACAATGAGAATGGCACACTCAACACTGACTCTGACAGTGATATTATAAAAAGGAGATCATTCAGTCGTTACATAAAGTTATGTGACAGCTTTCTCTAGTTTTATTTAATTTCTTTCCATTCAGTGAATCGGAGTTTTAATTAGTAGCAGAGAAGTTGATAGCTCTCCCTATTTTCTTCTGTGTCAAAGAACACCATCTGTACCGCCTTCCTGATTAATGAGCAGGTGGAGAAGGAAGCATTTTTATCATGGTGTGCAATGACTTGGGGAAAACTTACTATTCCCAAAATCAATGATTTTCACTTTTGGGTTTTACCATCACAGGACATATTCTGTGTATCATAAATTTATTCTTATGAAGTAATGTGCAATCAAAAGTATAATTTATTTTGCAATGTAATGCATGTTCATGGAGGGTATTAACTAACTCATAGACGGACTGCCTGCTGTGGGTGGATCAGCCCAGGAAGAGCATTCAAATTTAATCAACGTATGCTTATTGCTTAGGCTTCATATCTTACATTAACAGATGACAAAACCTGGAATTGTTTTCACCTTGCAAGTCTGAATGTGTGTCATCATGTGGAAATGTGGATGTGGCAAATACAGAAAATGAAGTTTTGGACATTTTGACATGTGTTTTTGTCTTTCCATGGTTAGCAGGGTTTTATTTGTCACAACAATGTCACAACCATGCCAAATAAAGTGGAAAATGTCAAAGGGCTAGGTGTATTAAATCCTCTGTAATTTCATGACTAAAACAATGTTTAAACACAAAGGCAGAAAAGAGTATACATGTTTTTTATACTGCCACATTTGCTGTATTTGTTGTCTTTACCCTGATTTGGACTCCTGTCTTCAACTGTGAATGGACTCCAAACACTTCCTAAACCAATCATGGGCATATGAAAACACAATTTATACCACAAATATACAGACCTGACAATAACATAATCAGCATTAAAGAGGAACAGTTCTGCTAAATGTGAAACTCAGACACTCAGAGTGGTGGAGAAAAAGAAATTCAGTTTTATTTGGTGATTTCAGTGCTGGGATAAAAAACAAAACAAAACAAAAAAACATAGAAATGAAAGTAGAAATAAGAAATAAATATTAATCTCACACAAAGAAAGCATGGAGGCTACAGTGGACCCAGTTCCTTAGAAGCTTAAAGCTGCCCATGAGCCAGTTATAATAGGGTCCCAGAAAATCCTTTATGGCATTCATAGCTATTCAAAAATATCTAAGACTACTAATGATAAAAAGAAAAATAACATAGTTGTAAAATTAAGGAGCAAGAGCCATAAAAGTGGTTTATTCTATCAAATCTTTCTTTATTCCATTCAGTGGTGTGTATGTTATTTTATTTTGTCAGTCACACTTCATTTCAGGTTTGAAATGCAATGGAAATAAGGTTTAAATGGCTCCAAGAGCATATGAATGCAAGAATATGATAGTTGTGCACATTCTTTCATTATAGATACCAGATTGTGCGAAGGAAAAGTTGATTGTTTTTATTGTTTGTTGTTTGTAGTGTATTATTTTCTTTTTCTTTTTCAGAAAAAAAACAGTTAAAAAACACCTGAATACTCTTATATCAGTATGTCAAAAATATGTATGAAGGTCATAGCAGATCTGGTCCTGTCAACAAATGATCCATTTTATAATACACAACAGTATTGATTGTGGGCAGGGCCCTTTGTTTATCAGATGAACTTAGATTGTCTGTTTTAGAAGGGGACCTTTTTAATGGTTCAAGTATTTGCAATATGCCAACTGCATATTTGCTAATTATTACCCTAAAAATCATTTTCCTCTGCATCCAGGCAGGATCAGCTTTGATCTGATAGCTTCAACAGAAGGTACAGCGTTTCATTTATGACTAGCAGAATTTATCTTGTAAACTCAATCAATATTCACACTTGACATTGAACACAGGCTATCTGAGGCTAAGCCTCAGTTAATTTGAAGCCCCTTAACAATTTAATGGTTTTTACAGTGATCCAAGGAGATGAACATATAGCATCATGGATCACATTTCAGATAAAACACAAATAATCTCCTTATTGTTTTGGCACTACACAAAATCTTAGTCAAAGAAGAACTCACCAGTATATACCCAGTACATTATTTAATAAGAACATTTTTGAAAAATGCAACAAGTGCTCAACCAAACCTTTCCTCTTTATTTATGAACAACTTACTTCAACTATGTAAACATCAAGGAAACATCCCAGACAATAACCTCACATCCTTAATGGATGTTGTCAGTATAATATGTAATTGTGACTATATATATACTTTGTAAGGATCGCTCAGAGTTGGACTGAGTTGAATAAAACTGCAGATGATGCAAATGGCGTCGGAGAAGACAAGATTCCTGCACCAGGGATCGCTGTGATTGGCTCATCAAATTGATATTAGAAGTAAATTAGAAAAAAAATAAACTAGAATGAAAATCCTAGTTCAGTAGATCCCCTCGCCCCTAAGTCCCACCCTTAACGGTGGGACTGTTAAATATGTAGTCAGTAACAGAGGGGGCCCACAGCTATCATTGAACTTATGTATAATGTTATCTATCTGGAACCTTGTGTAGTTGTGACACCTTGTTGACCTTCACAAACTATCAGAAAGAGAAGCTTAAAATCAGCTATCCAAACAGTCTAAACTCCATTTGTACCACTGGCACACACTTGGTGAAAATAACACCAGCAATGCTGTTGCAGCTGGTGAATATGGCTTGACAATTCTGTCTGTGTTCATAAGCATAGACAATACACATTTATTAAAATGAGTGCATAAGTCTGTCATGTAAATGTGCCAGAGTAGCCACACAGGCTAATTTTCATCTGCAGCCCCCGGCGGATTGATGGCAATAAAAATGTCACGCTTCAGTTGCCAATTGATCAGGATAATGTTCACGCTGAACACTCTGCATTTTTGAGTGACCATGTGCAGATTGTTTTAAAAAAGGTGAGCAGATAAGTATTAGGATCAGTGGATGCACATAAATGCGTGCAGCATGCCATGAGTGCAATCAACCACCCTTGGTGTTTATGGAACAGGACTTACGAGAAATCACTGCAATGTGGAATACAAATAATGCTCAAGGCAAACCACGGCATCACATTGATATTAGAGTGGAGTATATGTGGGCTGTTTCTTAAAAGGCATTTGTAAAAACGTAAAAATAGACCGTGCACCTATAAGTCTGAGGGCCAGATATTTAAGGTGACATCCAAACTAAACAAATCCCTACAACGGATGCGTTAATCTTATACACAGAAAAAAAACTTTGCTAATTGATACAGTATAGGTGTTTGTTAGTAAGGAAGGCTTCACACATTAAGTTAGGGGCTTGTTTTTTAATTACCTCAGGGATTGACTCATTTACATTCTGCCTCTTAACGTCTCTTGATGATACTCTGAAATGTGTGAATATTATTGTGTGTCAGTGCATGTCTGAGTGTACTTGTATATGCTGCAAAGTGGTTTGATGAGGGAATCAATAGAAATCTAATGGGGAACAGGATGTCCTCAGGTAAAATTCAGGTCAAAATACTGCATGAAATTCCATCTCAGGAATTACTTTTGTGGGGTGGACGAAGGATGGGGAAAAATGTAAGGAAGGTATTCGATCTTGAACGCCATATACACTCTGATTCTTGAAGGTCAGACAGCTTGTTATTGCGGACAAACATTATATGTCCAAAGGCGCAGCTTTCTCATTTATCTCTTTTCTCATTTAAGGCAAAACCTGCAAAGGGTTCACCTGAACCGGCATTTATCCACTGTTCACATTTCCGAGGATGTCAAAATATACAAATAAGTGTGAAACTAACAGTTCCTCATGCTTCATTTAATAAATAAAGCTTCAGAGATTGTTACTTGCCGCTGACTTAGAAAAGGTAAAAGGAGAGATTCATTTATTAGAAATCCCCTTTCCTCAGTTTTCATTGACATACTCTCAGGATCAAAGTTTTAAAAGCCAGGACAAATTTTTGTCTTATATTTAGGGAGACATTGCATTTAAACTCAAGTGTATAGTTGCAAACTAGCACTTTCAGATCAATCATAGTTCTAACAAAATACATAAAAAATCCAAAAGTACTCTTTTATATTAAATACTTTTTGGATAGGAAATTGAAGAATAAACAGTTGAAGAATTTTGCAGCTCACTGAATTTTTTTAATTGGCTTATACAGGAAAGACAATTTTCACCACCTTTCCACATAAGACGGCTGTATTTGCTGAAAACAACAATGTAACTAGAAGATAAATACACATAACAGCTTTTCTTTACACATGCTAGCAATGTGTTTCCCATATTTGATTTCAGAGTTACCACTCTTTCTTAAAGTGTTCTTATTAACAAAGTCACAACCCACTATGTGGGATTCAGAGCTCAGTTCAGTTTGTGTAAACCAATGATTCCTCGGGGAAAGTTGCAGTAGTTGTGTATTCAAAGAGGATTTTTAAAATGTTGATTTTAGAGCTGTTATTTTCCTAGAGTGCAAAATTAGCATGCAGTTCCTCACACATCATTCCATGGTCACATTTTAATTGCTCTCCATCAATTACTTATTCTGAGTGAGTAGCACATTTGCATAGATTTCGCATGCTAGTGTGACCTGCTGCTATGTTGTGTGTGTGAAAAGGTTCAGCTCGGTGATACAGTATGAATACAGTATGCAACTGCAAATGGTTTGGCCAAACTACACTGATGTAAAACTGAACAATATTTCAATGAGAATTATGGGGGCATGAAGGCAGAGTTAAAAATTTAATAAAAGCTTTATTAAAAAGCTAAAACAAATGAAAATAACAAAAACCCTAAAATGTCCCTTAAATCTAAAACATCCGTTAAAAAGGCAGCAGTCAAAAGGCTGGTGGTGGTGGGCTCCGCCGTAGGCCGTTCCGCGGGACCGGCAGACGCGACTGCCTGCGGCTGCCAGCCTGGATTCTGGGCCTCCTTGGCCGCTGCCCGTCTTGCTCACCCCTGTCGTGCTCGAATTCATCACCATCGTCGTCATCCCCATCGTCACCACCCTCATCCTCATCTTCGTCTTCATCATCGTCTCCGTCTGGGCCTTCCTCCTTCCTGCTGCCCACACACCGACATAAGTAGTGTCCTTATTACGCAGGGGAGGAGTGGTTCCGCAGGTGCTGCCAATCAGTTCATTAAAACTCCCACTAGCTTGGGATAAACACAGTTTAAAAACATGCTAAAACCAAGCTGGTCCACCAAACTGCTGGGAAACAGTCTCTGGCAGCACCTGCTCATTTCACCTTGTGACATACAGTACAGTATGAATACAGTATGCATGTTTGTGGATAGGCAGCAGACGATAGATGGATATTTAAATATAAAGTGTACTGTTCATTTTACTGAGCCGTATATTGCCTTTTAAAGTCTTGCTCATGTGATATTGTAAGTTTTAATGCAAATGTAATTCAAAATAAAAGAAAAAAGCATTATGCACACAAAAAAAGAACTTGGTCCCAAAGCCATTCTGCTCCTCAACTACTAGCCAAACCACCATACACTCTCTGCCATCCTCCACTGTCTCTCACACTTCTCCCTCCCCTCATAAACTCAAGACTTCTGACAGTTTACTTCTGTCTGTCCACTTCTCTCTCTGTGCAATATCCATGTTACTGTCTCTGCAAACTATTGCTGTTGTGTTATTAATCTGTAAATGTTTCTTGTATATATTTTCAAGTTTTATTCTTAAATTATTTGATTCTTCTTCTCTTAGTTGGCTTCACTAATCTTACTTTAAATCACAATGCCTTCTTTAATGCTGCTCCACTGTGTCTTTTAAATTGCTTCTCAGAGTCTAATAAAGTTTATTGAATTGAATTTAATTGAAACAAGAGAACACTGAGCTCCAATTGTTAGTTGTCTTTCCAGTAGAAAGGTGTGGGTGTTTGTGGCTAATATGTAAAGTTTACTGTCAGGATGACTGCATGTTTTGTCATGATGTACAATTTCCTTTTTGACAGGATTGTCAGATATTTGATCTCTTATCTTACAATAACATGATTGCTGGAGGTTCAAATCGTGCTCCTTCCCCACTCAGCTGCTGTTGTGTACTTGGACAAGACACTTGCTTCCAGTGTTGCATCACTGGTATGCTCAATTGTAAGTAGATTTGGATAAACGTTTCTGCTAAAAGACTCCCCCCACCCCATTAAAATGTATTCCACTTGCTTTACTCCTTGTTCTTCCTGGCGTGGTCATGTTGTCACACCTGCTTCTTTATTCATGTAATTATTTATTGCTTTGTATCCCTGTTTGTGTTTTTTGTTATTGTTTCTTTGCTGTTAATCGTCTTTGAGTGTCTTTATTAATTACATGTATTATTATTATTGTAATAATTTCCTGTGCTCCAGGTTTTCATTGCCAGTCCATTATGTGTGTTACTTGTGTCATTTAGCCTTTAGTTGTGTCTTTTGTTCAATAAAGCCCCATTCAAGTCATGCTTCCATTTCTCCAGCTTCCACATTTCTTGACACTTACGGGTACTGGGAACAATTGCAAACGTTTTAGATTGACAGATATAAAATTGATATTCTAAGCACTCAAAGTGGGCCATCTCAGTGTGGGAAAGGTAATAAAAGTCCAAGCAGTTATTAGATAAATTACTACTCTTTAAATAACAGTACAGACCTTATGGTCACCTGGGGGTTGGAGGGGGGAATCATGCCTAACAAATTAGCATTTAAATACTTGACATGTGGCTGTTGTGGTTGAACAGAAGCTTTGCGTCATGGATCTATAACAACTGTGGCATGCTATCATGTCAATATGGACCAAAACCACAAAGGGATGTATTCCAACCCCTGTGGAATCAATGCCACAAAGATTTAAGGCAGTTCCAAAGGCAAAGGGAAATCCAACCCAATGGTATGTAAATAATCCAGTGGATGTATCGCCACAGACTCTCTTAAATTGGGAACACATTTTATATCGTATGCAGGGATAAATATTTAGATTTTGCACTTTCTGGTGAGATCCGGATAGTTATTTCCATGTTCGACATTTAGTATTGACATCAATACTTCTTCTGCACCTTGGTTAACTTTTTTTCTGGATACCCTGCCTTTTGCATTCTGATAAGTTTTTCTTCTTGTCCTTGTGTTACACTTGTCTTACTCTCATTTCCTCCCTCTGTATCAAGAATGATCTGTTTTTTATTCCTTTTTTAAATTCTTTGTCAGGTCATTGACTCTCGTTTGTTCCAGCACTGATCGGCTCCGGACTGCTTCTTTCTCTTGGGCTCATGTTTTATAGGTTCTCCTATCCTGTGAAGTTTTTGCCTTGAGTTTCCCTTTCAGTTCACTAGGCTTTGTATTCTTTATCCAACTTCTTTCTGACTTGTTCTGTATTCAGATGCTTTTCTTTACTACTCATTATAACAAGGTCAGGTTGAATAAAAGCCATATTCAGTATCACGCGTTAATGTCAGAACAAGTTGTCCTTACTAAGGTTGAAGAGCAGTGTAAAAAATAAATTGAAAGTTTGTTCCTGAGGATATATTTGATTGGTCCAAACCAACATATAATTAGTCCAAACTTTGGACTAATGGAGCTATAGCGAACGTTCAGACAGGAAGACTAGCAATGATCCTACACTCACCCTCTCAGTGTTGTCACCTTCTCCCTCTCTCACTCCTTTCATCCCTTTCTGCACTCTTTCCTTCC
>JAVQJG010003683.1:0-33096 GCA_036024015.1 Craterocephalus amniculus | reverse complement strand
TATAATATATATATATATATATATATATATATATATATATATATTACTTGGGAAGAGTGCTGCTGTAACTGCTATCTTGACTAGATTAAGATATGTTGGCTTCAATGTTTAAAACCAATTATTTCACTTGTTCACATAGAATAGTCATTTATATAAAATCTTTCTCACGTCTGCACAAAGTCATCGCCGACTAAATCACAAACTGGCCTTCTACTGTATACACCAGCATAAGCCAAAGAAATGCAGCTAGGTGAATGACTGAAACTTTATACGTTTATTCATCTGCAACATAAAAAAAGCTCTAACATTGGTCAGGCTCTAAATTGACCACTTATAAGACGTAACAGTCAATCTCCATCAACCATGAGCCCTGAAATCAACAAGTCATTTACTCCAACACTGGATCAGACCCAGATTGGCACTAAAAAGAACCTGACACCCATATGTGCCTGTGAGGCAGCCTACTACTCACCAGCAGTGGTACAACACTGGGATCAGTAGAGGTTTTGTCCCCAGCGGCTGCAAATAGCTGCCAGGTATCTTTGCTGGGGGGATTTCACCCTAACAGCCTTGGAGACTGTTGAAGGCCTGCTGGCCTCTAAGCAGACAACCAGGAGCTTTACCAATGCAGACAGCCACCGGGAAAGAGGGAAGGATGTGGGAGAAAAGGAGGTGAGGGACGTCACTTTTACTGGTTTTACACCCACGCACATGCCACAGCGGATCAGTCAGTCGGGATTGCACCTGACACTTGACATGCAGCCAACAAGGCAGACAGGCATGGAGGAATACGAGTGAGCGTAAGAGGAGGAGGAAGGCTAAGTGAGGAGGAGTGCATGTTGGAGCACAATGAATGACAGACAACAGACTGATAGGAAGAGGCGAGTGTAATGGGGTGTGAAGTGGAAGACCTCGAGAGACAGCAAGAGAGACCATCTGCCTGTCAGCACAGCACTCTCGCTACCTGTGACAGTCTGTCATTCACGGACACACACATAAAATCCTGCACAGAGTTCAGGTCAAGAGAGATAAATGAAGGGAGAAAGCCTCATTCATCTCCTTAACTAGATAACACTTGTTGAAAATAGTCTGTCATTCATCACGTCAACACTTGAAGAGTAGCAGAGAGCAGGAGGCAAGATAAATGGTCAATTTTAGAGCGACTGGAAAATTAAGATGAGATTTATTCTGAGAAAATGATCAGATGAAAATTTAGTATTAAAATGCATTTGTTGAAGTTCATGGAAATCTTCCTTGTAAAGCCAATATATATTTTGAATGTATAAAGATATAAAACCAGAGGAATAATTTGTAGGGTTCCACATACCATATAAAATGAAAATACACGATGAAACACACCACCTTATACATATATGCCTGCCTGAGCCAATTACTCATGTGGTTCACATCCTGTTCCATTTTGCCAATCAATGGGGGTCTTCATTAAATTCATGGCTCTGAGGGCAGAGGGTGCCATTTGTTGCATACTGTGATATACATATAAAAGGGGAGAAAGTGATAGAGTTTGAATTTGCTAAATCATTTTGCTAGTGTTATGCTGCTGCACATCTCATGTATGTGTGTTAGGTCTTTGGTTGAAATAAATGGGCTGTGTGTTCACATGTTTGCTGTTTCTGATAAATCTCAAACTTGAAGCCATGACTATAGACACCGCTTTATGGATCTTGCTACAAAGTAGATGCAAACAATTGCTTTCCACTGATGAGCTTGTCTCCTTATGTTACCATTTTAAATATTTTCATAAATCTGTTCATTCTGAACATCCTTTCCATGTGGGCTGATTTTATCAAAAAATAACAATTTGCACAATGTTTCATTCTGTATGGCACCTGTGGAAATGTTCTCACTTAAGCAATTAGACATTGCCCTGTAAGAAATTACAATTTTTGTATCGCTACCCCATTTTTCCATAAGTGGCATCAAAAATCCCAAGCATTTCCTATGGAATCTCCTATGAACCTTTGATTCTTATCAACTCTGTTAGGATACATTTACTGTATTGTCCCACTTACACATCTGATGTCAGCAGTCTCACCACCCAGACAAACAGCAACATATATTTAAGTATTATATTCCTTGATTAACTTATTTTCCCACATCCATGACTTTTTGTAATAGAGTATAATGCTAGGTATTATGGTCATCAAATTAGAATCAAGAAGAATTTATTATCATAATGACATTTTTCTTCTGCTGTTCTTGGTTTAAGGCATTGTTAGACAAAACAAATAAATATTAGTGTTCAGTCCATGCGGGCGGGCCATGAGTAGAAGGAATGATGGATTTCACAGCTCTGGGGAAGAACCTGTTTTTCAGTCTGTTGGTGAGGGCTCTGATGTTCCTGTACATCTTTCCAGAGGAAAGACCAAGCTGTCATATTGTGTCCAGGAGCAGGAGAGGGCTCCCCACAATCTTCTGTACTGTGTTCAACGTGCAGGCCACGTCCTTCCTGTGTTGTGCAGCACAGCTCTAGTACCACACTGTTGCATTCAGACAGAGGAGGCTTTCTATGGTGGCTCTGTCAGAAGCTGAGGGGAGAGGCCAGTCCTTTTGTGCATCCTCAGGAAGAATAGCCTTTGTTGGGACTTCTTCACCAAGTGCCATGTAGGTGTGGACCATGTGAGGTCAGGTGTGATGTGGATGCCCGGGAATGTGATGGTGTGCTCCATTCTCCTGGATCTTCTAAAGTCCACAATGACCTCCTTGGTCTTGCTGGGGTTCAGGGCAAGGTTGTCATCTGAGCACCATCCTGTCAGGTGCTGGATCTCCTCTCTGTAGAGAGTCTCATCGTTGTCTGATATGAGACCCACCAGGCTGGTGTCATCTGCAAACTTCACCAGTATGTTTGTAGACTAAACAGCAGAGCAGTCATGTGTGAACCAGGTAAAAAGGGCCGGGCTGAGCACACATCCCTGCAGTGTGCCTGAGCACAGACACAGTAGCAATCTCCCTGGTTGGTTGATTAGTGAGTCCGACACACATCAATACGGTGACACCTCTAAAATGGAGTTCCAGCTTTCCCACAACCCACAAGTTTTCCTACAAGTTTAAAGGAGCATAGCGCAAGTTCTAGCTTTACTCCAGAAGTCAGCTCTCTGGCAGAAGTGTAAGTGAAGCCTATAGTGTGTGTGCGCATGGGCTGCTTTGGCTTCGACTTCATTATCTCTGTTTACCTGCACTGCATTCAGTCAGAACCCGGAGTTAGATGCACAATAAATAAATAAAGCATAGTATAGCTAGCATATGGGTAGCTGATTGCTAATAAAGACCACAAGCCTATATTAGCTGGCATGCTAACGGTAGGGTTAGTGTTACACACTAAAAACGTAGCATTGCAATATTACATATCCTGATTTCCATCATGCATACCAGATTTACCTCTTTAGTAAAAAAAAAACAGCGGAGGGTCCTGTTTTATTCTGAGAGTAGATCGGAGCTCCCTCCATTTATCCAAAGCCGCTCCGATACTGACTCGTCTTTACTCTCGTCACACTACACAATTTTTTTCCTCTCCTTGGTCTTGCAGGCATATGTGTTGGTGTTTGAGAGGCACTTGAGGCCACAGCTTTATTGTTATCCATTTATGGTTGTCAGTGTAGTCTCAATGATGCTCTAATGGCGGCGGAGTACTTAATATAATACTGGCAGCAGCCAGGTTAACGAGCATACAGAGTGCGTCAACCCACATGCCCTGAGGATTCAAGTCCGAATCCCTCTCACTGAGCAGCAGAAACAAGAATATGGAGGCAGCTGAGGATGATACAGATCGGTTCATCCTGCACATCAGGCAATTGTAAGAGAATGTTGAAGAACGACAATAATATTTAGAATTTCAACTTGCGCAATGCACAGGTGAACATATAAAAATAAATGACTTGTAACCAGCTCAAGCATATTGTACCTTTCCAAAAGAAGGATTTAACCTATTTGCTCTAACAACTTATACTTCAACAGCAGCCCACAATTAAAAAGGAAGAAAGGCTGGCATGACGGAATCTGATTTTACAATCTTATTCAAACATGTATGGATGACAACTGATCTACTTATTGTCTCCTGCTTTCTCACACATTACTTATGCCTAACACCATTTCCAAACGCTGGCCTCAAGTCATGGCAATTATGAGAGGCCTGGGCACCTTTTCTGGTAGAAAATTATGTAGGTTCCCTGATGGATAATTTCTGTTCTGCCGCAGCATATGGTGTCTCATCTATACAACAGGTGTTTAATCCAGTATAAGCCGGTGCTACTGTATTACAGTAGTCAGTGCAATTGCACTGCAGAGCAACCAAAAATTCCAATGCCCTGGTATCATTTTACAAAAGCTGAGTGATGGCAGAGACTACACTATACACTCATTTTATCACTTCTGGCAAAAGTCAGATTGCGTGGTCCTTCATTGATCTGTCAGTATTGGCTAACAGAGTACAGATCAAGTTCATGTAATATAGTACTCAGCTGAAAGTGGAAAAGCTTATATCAGCTTATTGCAAGTAGTATATAAGCACACATAATAGAGTATACATTTAAAAAGTTGAAAATCCTGAAGACTTAAAATATGTTTTCACAAATGATGTCTAACAGGGTAGGCTACACTGATATGTAAGATGTCAACTGTTAAAGCCCTATTCAATATGTATCTTGAATAATCAAGCTAGAACTCATACTGCAATAGTCCCCTTGCAGAATGTTTTAGGTTTGGTAGAAAAAACTAATTTAAACTATACTCTATATTGAATACCCTGACAATGGAGTAGAACCATCAGAAACCTTGCAGGCAATGTTGAGCACCACAGTTGATGTGCAACACGTTAAAGGCACAAAGAAGAAACCACAAGATATTTTATGACTGACCCATACCACCACCATTTAGCGCACGGTCAAATTCTTTGTCTCTTCTGAGCATGTGCAATATCAATTCAAAATCTCCATTTGCCACCATCAGTCAAGCAACAGCTGCTAACAAATTTGTGGCATTTATGTAGAGCAGGGACACTGTCCTGCAGGTTTTAGATGTGTCCCTGCTTCAACACACCTGACACAAATAAATGGGTCATTGCGTCAAACTTGACAACAAGCCATTGGATCTTTTTAATTTCAGTCAGATGTAATGGAGAACAGAAGCACTTAACCACTGCAGAACGGTGGCCCTTGAGGACCTAGAGTCTTAGATTCCTGGTGTGAGGGGAAGGATCTCACCTTATCAAATACGACAACTTTCTGCATAGAGTTTTGATGCTCTTACCAATTATGCATGATTTCTCTCCGTTTTCTCTTTGGCTTCCTCCCAAAATTAAAAAACAAGCATGTTGGGTTATCTGATGATTCTAAATTGAGCATATGAGAGATTGTGATTTGCATGGCTGCCTCTGTATCAGCCCTCTGATGGACATCCAGTCTGTACAGGCTTTTCCCCAATCTTTCAGTGGATTATGCCTAAAAATAGATCCTCGTCTCCTTGGGACTTTGAGTTGGATAAACCAGATGCAGAAATTTCTTATTTTTCCAGATGAAGTAAACACATTTTTTAGTCTTTTTTTAATAAAGATTTCAAGTTAAAACTATGCCCCAATTGTTACATCATGGTTAATTATTTTCAATACTTTAGAGCTAAGTGAAATAAAAATACTCTGTGATCCCTGAACATTTTTACTTTTATAGGAGATAAAAACTGGGCAATTCAGGTACATTTTTTTGCAGAGCATTTGGACTAAATCCCATACCATGAAAACTATTTTTCCCCTAGAGCTGCACTGGTATTTGTTTCTTTTTAGTCGTCTCTATGATGCTGGATTGCAAATAAATATAAAAGTTGCCAAAACAACAGGTAAAATCCCAAGTATTTATTGCTGTGTTGGACATATAAATGAGAGAAATGTGATAGTTCACTCATCAGCCCTCGTTCAACCAGTCATCCATCCGTGGCTTTGTCTGAGGGATCTGTTTTTTGTTGGCTAATCACTTCCTTCTACCTTCTGTTTGGTCTCTTCATCCGTCTATCTGCTGACTCTTGCTCTCTTGAGTCGTGATAAAAAACAGTAACACAGAAGGGGAACCAAACTGCTTCTTAATTTTCCCTGACAGCCCCCTTTAAACATGCATGCCCAAATCCACACTCTAATTGAAAGCACATTCCTATTCCAAACAAATTAAGCACAATTAAGACTCCTGAGTTATGAGTATCTATCAATGTGCGATGTTTTTGTAAAAATCCCTGTGCTCTAGATCAAAGTCTCTCGACCCTTCTGCTTAATTGCCTCATTAAGAGCTCCCTTCTTTGTGCTACAGGCTTCATAAATACAGGGTCTGCTCGTTTCATTTGGGAATTACACTAAAAGACGCCCCTTAAACTAATCGCTTCCACGTTTTCAATAAAAGATCATCTGTTTTAAGGTAGAGAACAAAATGAGATTTTCTTCCATTTATAGGGCTTAATTTTCAAGGCCCTCTTCGCCTATAGTGTAATATATCATTTCATTGTGTCATTGACAAGGCAAAAACCTGTATTAACATTTAGCGCCTTTGCTACATGTGTTAAAAGGCTTCCTTTATCACAAAGTTTGGTTAATTTAAATAAAATCCAAGTGCCGGACACATTAGCTTAGCATTAGGTGTGGTATTTGACACATCATAACAGGTGACAGGAAGAAAGTGTCACCGGCAGGAGCCAGAAAATCACATGACAGGAAGATGATTGTGTGCAGCTGAAAAAGTCCCCTCCCTCCTTTTCCTCATCATCACAAAATGCCATCCGAGCATGGCTGGCTTTTAATTTAATCTTATAAATGAGGTGCGCACTCCCAGACAACATGCTGTTCCAATTTGAAATGGCTGCTTTATTGGGGGACAGCGACACAGGCAGAGAGAAGTGGGGAGAAGGAGAGTCAGATAGGGGAGGGGGGGGGTTGTAAAAAAAAAAAAAAAAAAAAAAATAAACCCAGGGGAAAGACGGTGGTATGGAACATTTGTTAGTAATCCAATTCCACATACCATATGGCTTCATTACCATTATGCGGGAGAGAAGACTTCAGTCAGTCTGAAAATAAAGACCTACTTAGCCCCATCCGAACTGACCCCAAATGAGACATGTTTGTCTCCGTGTGACAGTGTTAGTGTTATTGCCCTGCTCTTGAATTCTTTGTGGTCGGTTTAGATTGAGCTTGCAGCTGTGCGTGGTTTCACTCTGTGCGTATTTGAGCGTGCATGTGGCTGTCTGTCTGGGTGTGTGTGAGATAGGGATCGGGCACTTTCCCAGTGACTGATTATTACGGAAGAGAGTCCTTAGTCATTACTGCAGAGAGAGGGAGAGGGAAGAGAAGGCCCATAAGCCAGCTCCATTCAGATGTGAAGATGACTGATAATGCAGGAGCAGCAGGACCACTCGCTGGGTTCATTGGCCCCTAAGTGCTCCTTTGCTGAATGTGTCCCTTATCTTGCCCTGACAGCGGTAATAGAATATGCATAGCTCTATTAGCATACAAGGCAATGGCACCCTTGAGGGAGGGCACTGACATAAAACTTTAAGTAGAAATCAAAACATTGGTAAAGGCAGAAGCAGAATAAAAGGGGTTATTGTCACCCAGTGCAAACATGGCTTGAGGCTTTAACTGTGACTGCGTGCAAGGTATGCTACCGTCACGCTTCTATGCACATCTGTCTGCACTCACGAACACACAGAAAATTTAATAATCTAGGTAAGGCAGTACATACAAATATGTCATTTTATCATTTATAAAGAACAAGTTACATATTATGTGCACATTTTGTACATAGGCATTCATGAACACACTGTACTGAATCACCCTCCTCAGGGCATCAAAGTAAATGAAATGAAAATGGGCAAAAAAGGAACCGAAGGAAACAGTTCTCTCTTTAAAGTGTCCAAATACAGGGGAATATAGAGAATAATATTACCTTTATGAACATTCATGCATAAGTTATATCACCGCAGACATTTTGGTACAATTTGTTGCATCAAATTATTGTTAATGATTTTGTCATTTAAGGAGTAAGACAAAAGGTGAAGGAAAACATTTGAGAGTTCTGACAGCAAACTTTTCAATGGTTTGACTGATCAGCTGTTTCTCATCATGAATAGCTATCATTAAAGATTTCCATCACATCCATCTTCTTCTGCTTATCTGGAACCTGGTCGAGGGGGCTGCAGCCCGAGCAGGGAGGCCCATACTTCCCTCTCTCTGGCCACATCAGCAATTTCATCCGGAGGGATCCAGAGGCGCTCCCAGGCCAGCCAAGCGATGTAATCCCACCAGCATGTGGGCTTCCCCCGAGGTCTCCTACCGGTGTGACATGCCCGAAATAGGTGTTCAGGAGGTATCCTGACCAGATGCCGATGCAAGCAGCTGCTTGTACTTGCAATCTTGCTCTTTTGGTCACCAGCCAGAGCTCATGACCACAAGTAAGGGTAGGAACACAGATTGACCAGTCAATCCAGAGCTTTGCCTTTTGGCTGTGAATTGCTTCAGTAGAAGCTGGAGATCATGTCCTGATGAAGCCACCAGAATAATATAATCTGCAAAAAAGCAAAGACCCAATACTGAGGTCCCCAAACCCAATCCCCTCAACACCTTGGTGGCGCCTAGAAATTCTGCACATAAAATTATATTTTAAAAAATCAATGGCAAAACACAATCTCCCAACCTTCACCAAAAACAAGTTGGACTTACTACCAGAAGTGTGGACCAAGCTCCAACACTGGTATTATACGGACCGGATAGCCGACAAGGGAGCCCAGAACTTCATACTCACACACAGGGAGCCTGGTGGACACGGCCCAATGCCTTCTCCATTTCCACAAAGCACATGTATACCAGTTGGGCAAACTCCCATGCACCCTCCTGAAAAGAGTGTAGAGCTGGTCCACTGTGCCCCACTGCTCCTCCTCAATTCAAAACACAACTATCTGATGGACCCTCCTCTGCAGGACCGCTGAATAGACCTTACCAGGCAGGCTGAGGAGTGGGATCCATCTGTAGTTGGATCACACCCTCCAGTCCCATTTTTTAAAGAGAGGAACCACCACACCAGTCTGCCAATCCAGAGGCACTGATGTCCTTGCAATGCCGTAGAGGTGTTTCAGCCAAGACAGCTCCACAATATCGTTGTAGCCTTAAGAGACCCTGGGCAGATCTCATCCATCTGATCTCATGGATCTCATCTCGTCCATGCACCGGGGCCCTGACAAGCTTTTTAACCACCTCAGCGACCAAGGTCCCAGAGATACTGTAGGAGAGTCCTCCCATGGGGGAATGTAACACACAAGTAAAGAAGGCATTCATATATCTTGGTCTTTAAATTACATAAAAATCACATAAACATCCCATCTCCTGCTTCCACGAGGATTTTATGGCCTTTAGAGGAAATAATTGAGAATGATGGTGGTGATGTGGAATGATCAGTTCACTCAAAGGGGGCCAAACAGCTGTGATATACCAAAATAAGCCTTCATGAAAAAAGATTTCAAAACAGTCCATAAAGAAATGACAATTTTAAGAAAACTCTGAAAAGAGTGACATAAAGAAAGGGAAATAAGTAATGGAGGTATTTTTTGTACACAGTCCCTTGTAACACTTAGATTTGAAAAATCAAAGCAGCACTGAAAAAACAGAGACCAGTCTGCTGTATGAAATCTCAACATAAGAAAGCAATTTACTGGTCCTCATGTCACACAAAAAAAAAATTATACAGAAAGAGGCCGAGTCCAGTGAGAAGACTAATTAAGTCTGGTGGGACAGAGCAGAGGGAAAGTTAGCTTTTCCAAATTATTAACTTTTATTAAATATATTAACCTTGAGGAAGAGGCCAGGGAAGTGCTGTCAGTGGAGGTTAAGAATTAACACCACCAGGGTGAACAGTTAAATAAGTATAATTCACACATGCAGAACAACCTGTTCCATTTGTCATTCCTTTGTTCAGCTTTTGTAAGAGTGCAAAACAAAATCAACACTAATAAGCTAATAATATCTGTAATTGCATCCTCAATTGTAATTACTGTGATTATGGCGTCCTCTTTGATATGCAGTTCTACTTTACTGTCGATACGAGCCACATGTGAACATGGGACAATTATGCTAATCATTCCACATGCAAGTATGTAAGTGAAATAAAGTTCACCACCCTGAGTAAAGAATGCCCCCCCTATGCTGAAACTTGGACCATTGGGAAATAAAAATTAGGCAAAGGGCAGTCATCAGTGTAGGTCTTTGAAGGAGGAAAGGAGTGCTTGACAGTTACTGTTTTATGTTAATCACCATGAAAAATGCAGGCTAGAAATCACATAATTGAAAAAAACATTGTTGACGCATTTGAAAATGTTTCACATTATAAGCCTCATAATTAGACTTGGCTCAACTTTTATGGCCCATCTTGGCACTAGCTAATGGCTCTGTGCTCGGACTTAAACAGACCAATAAAGCATAGCCTTGCATTGTAGACTGGGCATTATTAAAAAAAGAGGCAGACACAATTAAGAGCTATCAAATCCATCTCAAACTGGGTAGCTTTTTTATTTTTTTTTTGTGTGACTGGTAAAACAAAAGACTGGCTTCTCTAATCTGTGGTTTATTTAATGTGTTTATTGCATGGGTGGCCGGTTTAATGAGCATTCTCTGGGCTCCTCAGGAACAAAATAGAGATCCATTCCAGTAAGAGTCCACCAGGCAAACAAAGCACAACAACTTCAGAATGTCAAAAATATTTTGTCTCTATGGAAACCACACACCATTCGTACATGTAGTGTGTATTGATTGAAAGTGGCTTTTTCATTGTTAAGGATTTCAACATTCGGTTCAGGCTGTGAGCCCCACCTGTAAGTCACTCCCTCTGGTTGGTCGTTTCAGTTAAAGATAGATGGTTGGAGAGAAAATGCTGTTCTGAGTTTTCCTCTGGCCTGCACAGATGGTTTGGCAGGGTGATGAGACAAACTGGCCCTGGCATCAAACCCCCACCTCTATTTCATGGTGCCTCAACGGTTTCCCTTTCACTAGATTGCACTTGCTGCATTTCTGGGGTGCAGTCCTGCAGACTGATTTACCAATCCAATGACCACTCCATTTGACCAGATTTCAGTCTGAGGAGTTCGTGAAACATGTCCAAATAAGAAATTCTCATAGATGCCAAAGACCAAGTCAATCTACAGCCTTCTTTATTTCCAATTGCAATGACTTTTGATGGTGAGGTGTTGATTCGAGGAATGATCTGTTGATTAGAGCATGAGTGTAAACCTGACTTGCAGATCACAGCCTGTGTAATACTGTATGTTCATAAGGCTGTTTTACTATGAGCTTCTCTCAATATGGCCTTTACTCTAGGCCCAGGCTGAAAATCTTCCATACACACAGCAGGAAGAAAACACATACCCTTTGAGAAATGGGACCAGAGCCTAGGATTTCCTGGATTTCTCTGCAGGCTTCTTTCACCACTATGCACAGATGGATGTGCACACACACAAACCACACACTCTACAGTCAGAGGTGGGACAAGCTGAAGAATGAAGTGATTCTAACTGGTCTATTAACTGTAGGTGCCTTAGCTCAGCATCCCAGTAAAATGCGATTCAACAGCATCATTAGCATTTTTAAAGAAGGCATGAGAGAAACAAAGCATGTCTACTGACATTTTACTGAAACTATGGTGTTCAAATATAGTAAATGTGGCATAGTTCAAGTGTTGATTACAGTCTAGTCATCTTGTTACCGATCAATGATGAGCCTGAGGGGTTCGTACTTTGTTTTACAATATTGTCCATCTACAAACCTGCTTATCCAGATAAATTATCTTGGGCATTGACATTATTTGTAAAGTGGGAAAAAAGTTTAGGGAGCAAAAAAAAACAAAACTAAGCAATGACCTTTATGGGACAGAATAATGCACTGAGAGAACACTGTTAAACTACACAAACCAAGACACATAAACCTGACTATCTGCTCACCTTAGTAAAATATTTACTAAAACACACAGGATATCTTCCACAGTTCTCAGAATCGATTTAAACTCAGTACTTCCTACAAAACATGTTGTCCAGTTTCTGTTCTCATGAGCAGGAATCATTAATCAAAGCATCTCAAATCAAGCATTTAATAACTTGCTCCAGAAAAACTGTGCCATAAGAAAAGACAGAATAAAACTTCCAGAGCTTTTTACTGCATACAGTAGGGATGAGTGAATTTCAGGCCAGTTTTTGTCTTTGTTCAGATAGCAAAAAGCTGCACTGTCATTTTCTGGCTTATAAGTTAGGCCAAATCTTGCTGGCCAATACCATACAATTTATTTTGCTCCTGACTCTAGTACAAATTTGATGAGAAGATGGAAGTCTAAAGAAACAAAACATAATGGCAATTTAAGAATTTATTCATATCACAAAAAGGAACTTCACTAACCTTTTTGCGCAGAATTCAGCATAGCATCCTCACACTTTGACCAAATGATCCAATGCTGTAGGCAGAATGTGGACATACCACTGAAAATAATGTTTCAGTGCATGTGTTTCTGACACCAAGGCAAATGGGCCTGATGGTGAAGGGTAGTTCGTGGCAGGCCTACTAGTGGCCCTAGCAGACCAGAAAATAATTGCATTCTGATCCAGATTGTCTGGGTAGACAGCTGTCTGTCATATTGTCCATGAAACTTAAGGCTCATTCCAAATAATGCTGTGACCTTGATTTGCAAGCTTGAAGTTGCATGATGGCACCAGCCCTGTCAGTCAAACATGGTGTTGTATTGGGACAGACTGACTGCAGCAGAGTCCATGTTCACAGGTGCTGCTAATCAGGCATCTAATTGTCAACACCTGGGGTAGGAACTCAAAACAAGAATCAATAACAGAATAAGCTGTTTGGCATGGGAGGGAAAATTTGGAAGGTTTTTCATGGGCACAACCAACATATAAGTCTGCTGTTCATACCAGATATGCATTCCCCTTACATATGTGACCCCATTTCAAGGAAAACAAACAGGCTTTCCAACGGTACTGCAAAGAAGCATTAAAACGACATAAAACACCTATTTTGGTGCTCAGTATTCATATGTGATGTTCTTTTGCACAGTTTGTTGAAGACATAATATTTTTCTGTTAAAATGTGGCTTGATTAGTTAAACAGTTTTCTACAATTAATGGTAAATGAGTGATGTATTCATGTTTATGTTCCCCTTTTAAACAGCAGATGGCTAACAAAAATGAATAAATAAAAAGGGAATAATAGTTTGCTGAGTGAAATGAGAATTATTGTATGTCAGTTCCCATGCAATTTATCCAAGCCTGCACCTTAGCTTTGTTTTCCCCCTCTCAGACTCACTGTTCTGATCGGTTCATTTCTTCTTTTCAATGGCCATGCAGGTATCTGAGCAGGATTCTACTCAAGCAAAGCTATGGCTCACTTAACCATGAGATTGGGTTGAGTATGCATACACACAGAAGGAACTATTTTGATTACTTATTACTTAACCTTTAATGTATTCTATTCGCTTTTTGTCTTCATGTCCTCCTTCCCCCTCGCTCCTCTCCTCCACTCCCCATAAATAAATGGAAAAATATTCTATGCCCTGGGCTACTGCTGAACTTCTCACTCTCTGCATCCAATTTGAAGTGGAGCTGCCGTGATGTCACCGGATCGTCCAAAAAGAGAGGAAGAGGAAAGGGGAGGAGGCGGGGAGGGAAGGAACCACAGAGAAGAGCTGGCAACCTTCAGACCTCCAAGGTCATGTTTCTTAACCTCGTTGCTAAAAATCCAATAACACTTTATGAATGTTTTGGTTGGGAGTCATTAATGCAGTGGAGCATCTGTTTCGAAAAGAATATAAATGAGGTGCTGTCCTGCTCCACACTTTCCCTCACACACAAACACATGCAACTTGCCCCTGGGCACAAGATCTCAGTGTTAAGGGGAAAAGTGGCCCCAAGGACCTGCACTCCGCAGCACTAAGCCAGAACCATCTCTTTGGATTTGACTAGCTGCATATTTATAATCACTAGTCAAGTTAAACATCTGGCCTTCCAAACTCAAAGCAAATCTGTGCAGCGCAAAAACAAAGGACCTGCTGTGTACTGATTGTTAAACACCAGTTGGTAAAACTTGTCCTTATTTCATAGTGGATTAACAGAAGGAGTGCAAATGAATGGAACTTGGCTTCAAACTCAGATGCAGCTGAAATATTCTCAAATCTTAAAATCATCCTGGGGCTTTCAGTGGCACGGGCTCCCTGCAGTGGTCTGAGTACTGCAGACCTCAGAGAAGATTAAGTGGTAGCCCAATGTTTCCAGAAAGAGCAGTCTTTCAAGCATAACTCAATATCAAACAGTCCCCGACACACTCTGCGAGCTCCATGCGAAATCCAATTGGTTGAAATAAATTCAATACAATTCTAATCCTACACTACAGGAGTGATTTTTTTTTTGGTATGTGTGTGTGTTGCAGGTATGAGTATCTCTCCTGCAGGTAAGTGAGTAAGAGAGCTGAGCAGTTTAAATAAGCCCAAAGTGTTGCTTACCCTCCTATTTACCTGTGTGGGAGTTTGTGGCCACAGGAGAAAAAGGCCACGGGGAAGCAGGGAATAGAGGTGTCGCAGTGGCCATGATGATGATGGAGTGTCTACAAATATGACTCCAAACAGGGTCATTTTGATGTGCCGGCAATGCGCAAAGGCTGGCCCGTTAACTCCTGACCTTTTGAGTGTGACCTGGGGGGGAGGGGTCTGTCCGCCAGGAGAGGACAAAAAGCAAGGGAGAAACAGAGAGAGGGGCTGCAAAGTGTCACGCCCATTATGACCCGCTAAAAACTTGGAGCGCTCTCCGGCGAGGAGCCATCCATCATCGGGGCCTCTCTAATCAGCATGTTTGTCACTGTAACTAAACAGTGGGCTGAGCCACATTGCCACACTATTGGCCCTGACAGCGAGAAATAAATCTGCTGCCGGCCAATGGGCTGCAGGCAGCCGAGCGTGACAGGAAAGGTGACAGACTCTTGAGGTCTCAACTAGTGTGAGATTAAGGGGAACTAGCCCAGACTCTGGGATGGAGGAAACATTTGAATGGTTTTACTGGTCTTTAGCCCGCAGTTGAGGCTGGTGCTGCAGTGACGTGGGCGTTGAAAGTGAGAATGCCTTTGTCTCCCCTCTCACACGAGACAGGTCCATTTGTTCAGTTAGGAAGAACTGTGGTTTTCTTTTTAGAAGCTAACAGATAGTTAGGTGTTCTCTTTTCTTTCCCCTTGACATCTCACATGTGAAAATCTTTTCTGTGGTGGCTACAAAGGATTCATTTTGGCACATTCTTCAAGGAAAAATACTTCTCTGAAAACGAGGTTGATTGTAGAGAATTGCAATGATATCACATATTTATTATCATCAAATCTTGACATTAATAAAAATAGAATTGTGAGAAAGGAAAAATATGTGACGAAATATGAAGGTTCCTCTTTTATATACTTTTCTGCATAGACAATCCAGTCTGCTGAACCCGCTTACAGTTTTGCTTGGTTTTGTCAGGCCCACAGCTTGCGTCTCAGTAGGCAGGCTGTACACAGAAGCTGAAAAGCAGAAGTTACTTGACCACTTGGAACAGGAACCTTTTTTCCACAACAGTCAATGGCCCAAAAGGGGGGAAAACAAAGTTTTCTCGACGATGCAATGACGTTTTACTTCCAGCAGTCTAGAAAAAAGAAATTCTGGGAAATCTCAGGAAATCACAATTGGCATTCTTATTATAAAGGTTTGACGACTTACATCATAACATTGTAGTCCTCGCTTTTTCCTCTGGTCTTCAGCAAACTTGGCTAGTGAAGCCGCATACTCTACTGTATGGATCTTGGATTCCTCCCAAACACACATTTTACCAGCAGCCTTCTGCTTGCAGGCTGAGAACACTAATGCACATCAGGCCTTCCACAGAGAAGGCTGACAAGTCAAGTTTCTGGAACATTACAGTTTTTTATTTGAGAACCAGACCTGCATGTGTAGTGACATGCTTCATCGAGAAATGACTGTCTTTAGCTTAAAAATTTCACTTTAGAAAAAGAACCACAACCGACATATAAATGTATCTTAGATGCACAGAAACATATATAAACTGTTAACCCATTATGCATAATTAACATTACCATAATTACACATAAAGGGAGCATACATGTTTATCAAACTCCAACAATATTAATAGTCATTAAAATTTTTGAAAATAAAATCTTCAAATCTTCAACTTTGAGATTGTTGCAGATTTTTTTACACCAATTTAGCACTTATGATATCATAAGTTTACTTTAAGAATTAAGGATTAGAGTCTTATATTTTCAATCCAATAATTTCCTTGTGTTAGGAGATGCATCAAATGAGAAGTGTATTCTGTTTTAACAGCACTGGTAGTAACTATGGGTCACATTTCATCTGCCATGGGTTATGGTATGGTGGCGGCTGGTTGCAGAAAGGGGGAGAACATGCATATACTCATTTCTGCAAAGTAAAATGACACTATATCAAATCAAGCATTTCCATATGTGGACTGCTGCTTGGTCCAGCCATGTAGGGGGCAGGGAAGCGACCAAGCGATGGGCTGAGCCCCTCTGGTTTAGTTACTAACACAGGCAGGCATTCTGTGATCTTTGGAGCCTCCTACTGAGAAAAAACAGAAGTGTCTTTCTTTCCATGCACAGCTAATATGTGAGGTTTAGTGCAATAATCTATCTCCAGTCCTCATGTTTACAAGCTCAAGATTAAACAAATATTGATACAAAGTAATCACATCTTACACAACATTATCAAATGCATGCAAATGTGGTTATAAAATCGGTGTCTGCCCAAAACCCCGGTCCTGCAAAGCAGCTGTAGCGTCTGGTAATCACACACTTAAACTAAGCTTGTGCAGACACAAAAATGGAGGGGGACATGGGTGCATGGGTACGAGAGACAGACTCACTTTTAAAAGTTAATAACTTCTACTTTACCATTAGACGTGGGAATTCAGGCCATAAATCTCAAGGCCACTCTAGACTTGTCTGGCGGCCAGCTAAGATAATTGGGCGCTGTTCTGCAGCGATGGCCTTTCTTCTATAAGAGGATATGTTTTGTGTATTAGGGAGCCACATGTTGTCAGCCACAGTGAATTTGCAACAAAAAGGTCAGCAAAACCTGTTTTGACTTGAAACAAAAGTTGTCTGTAGGGGGCAGAAAAAAACCCCACATCTGAATAGTCCAAGAATTTCCTAGATGATACACTTCTTTTCCTTTTGTTACCGCTTCCTCCTCCCATCTAAAATAAATTAAATTAGCCGGCTCGCCACAGTGTGGGTCAATGGCTCATGCAGTGGACTTTTACTGGAAGCTGCCTTTTGCCAAGCTTGTCTTTAGAGGCATAAATTAAGCTAGGAGTGCTTGGTTAAAATATGTCAGGGGCTAAACAAAGATTGAGTGATGAGGTCGAACAGGGGAGACCGAGGACCAGGACTGGTGGAATGGAGAAACTCTTGTCCTTCACCACTTCATCGTAGACGCAAAACCCTCCCCACCTCCCCATCAAAAATAGAGGAGGGGACGTTGACTTCTTCGGTACATGAGCTGGCACAAGTTAGAGCTCAGGAAGTCTAGGAGACGCCTCTGCTTGCCCTGAGAGTGAAACCCAAAACCTGCGACATAGCCAATACATGTCATATTCTCTTAGTCAAAAATGGTTTATTTTCCAAGGAATTTCAGCCTAAAACCTGTTCTTCATAATTATCCTGATTTGTTTAAAAAACCAAGGTGGATGGGACTAGCCCAATTGCCAACAAGAGCCCACTGTAATGTTTGGTTAAGAAAAAAAAATAAAAAAAAAGAAGCAAGCGGGCTTTTCAGTAAGACACACTTTTTTTCCACGTTTCCAAAACAATGACTAAATGTCTTGTTCTGCAGCGAAAGTTGTAAATCTCTTCAGTGGTTAAGTCTGGTAGAAAAAGAAATCTGCAAAACCTGTTCAAAAAGACAGAATTGTGGGGCATCATGCACGGTGTAAAAGAAGCCAGACTCATTTGCTCAGTTAGGGACGCTGGGAGCGTCTCCAGGTGCTGTTCTCCATCTTAATAACTCCGGTTACTGAAAAAGGCCAGGGACAGTCTGATCCAACTGTTCTCTGCTTTTGGTGTAATTTCACTCCAGTTCTTCAGGAGGAGTTTTTATGTAAAAGTAGATGTAACAGACATTTTGAAATGCTGTGTTGAGCAAGACGGAAGGAAACATAAAAAAATAAGTGAGACTGAACAGTTTAAAATCAGATTTTTCTTATTTTCAAATTGTGCTTGCAATCAATGTAGCTGATAATGCACGTGACCAGTTTACCTCAGTCCCTGCTGATATTACTACAGTTTATGACGACATGAATCATTTTAGTTGTATCAACAATAAAATTACAAACTGCGACAGGATGGAGTCACATTGCACATTTCCCCTGTATGAGCAGCACGAAATAAAAGAGTAAAATAACATTATGCTCATTTTTACAATTTTATTGTAAAATGTATTTATTGTCATATACAAGAGATTCTTAAGCAGCTTTACTGTGCAGAGCATGTAATGTATCTGTATGTTTTTTCAATAAATATGTGTAATTTTTACACAAGTTCAAGGAAAGCATCTCAAAACTAATTATGCAGCGACAAAATTGATCTGACAAATATGAAGCTTCTTTATTCATAATTAATTGAGATGTCACTAAACCTGCCTATCTGTAAATCTTTCTTTGTTGTTGTCGAGGGGCAGTAGGGACAAAAGTTGTGAACTGTGCACATATAGCCCAGACTCATAGGCAGGTTTGCCCAGCTATCGAGTCTCAGTGTCAGTAAAACAGTGAATTAACTACAGTGACTAAAATACAATACAAAAAATATATTTCAAACAAATAAACCTTTATTGATGGATGGATGAAAACTTAATTAATTTGCAGTTTTCTTAGACTAAAAGGCTAACATAATCTAAACATCATTAAAAATCTATACAGAGAATTAAAATTAACATAGTGAGAAAAATGATCAAATAATTTTGTTCATTGATCACTTTTTTTGTGAAACACTGCTGGGAATGAGAAATACATCTGTGCCTTTAAAAGTTCTACATTCACTATTAACAGCAAGTTGGTAAGGCTTGGTGTAGAATGGGTGGGGGCTGGAGGGGGTCCGCTCCTCTGTTTAAAAAACCCTGAGGTATTAGGGTGGACTAATCTTTAAAAGGTTAATTTATTCATAGAGATTTTGACAGAGATGTATGGCTGAACCAACATCTCAGGCACCTCTTCCCAGGGGGAGATGACTTGTGCAAAGAACAGAGAGGAAGAAAGGGAGAAGAGGGAGGGGGAGGCAGTCAGAAGATGGAGTGCAGAGGAGAGACAGAGTGGGGAGTCAGTGTGCTATAAACACAAACACATAATTACCTCATAGGGACTGACAATGACTCTGGCCTTTAACCTGGTACACTTAGAGCTCCCCGGTCTGCCCTCTGAGCACAGGAAGGAAAATGTAAACTTTACGTAATTTATGTTCTGCAAATGATGGTTAAATACTAAAAACTGTCAATTTGACAATTTGGTTGTTTGCAGTGGGAGATTTTACATTTTGCTGTTGACAAATTAACATGACCAAAGAAAAAAAATGACTGCTGTCCTCATAAGTCACTTTGTGTTCTTAATTATTGTTTTTGCAGTGGCACTTGTGTTAACAACAAGTCATCCCAAAATAATAATGATAACTAACACAAACTTAAAAAAAGAAACAGTAAGCCAATTACACAGGGTTACTGCCCTGCTACCGTTAAAACTAGTTTCTAGTACTTTGCTGCTACAGGACAAAAACATGTGAGCCCTCAGTGTTCTGCCTTACAATACGACAGCTAAATAAATTCTCAGCATCTTTCAAAAGTACCATCCATGAACTCAGGCTAGCTTTCTCGCATTACTAGTAATTAGCTCCTGTGCTTATGTGAACTATTTAGCCAGAGGGGATGGAGTGTGGAGTTTTTGGTTAAAACCAGCTGCACAAATTCACTACTGCAACAAGAGCCGTAGAAGAATTATAGTTTCTGGTTATGGACAATAAGAGAAAGAGGTTCAATTACACACAGATTCTCTGGCTCAATATATTTACTTGCCTTTTAAAAAAAAAAAAAAAGTGACATCCCTACCAAGTCACAGTTTTTGATGTTTTTATTCTACTCAAAGGAAAAGTATGAATGATTTTGTGACATCCAATGACATGCAACTACGCAACTGTCTCCCTCTACATTAAAAGGAATCCAAAAGCAATCCCCAACCTGCTGAAAATATGAAGGCTAGAAGTCTCTTTAGTGTACTGTAATGTTGTTGCAGTGAGGTCATTGTAAAAAGAATATTCATGAAAAACTAACATCTGTCATTTCTTATTGCTTTGAAGAATGTCAGTTCATTTTCGACAGTTACACAGGCCTCTTGTCTTTTTTTGTTTTTTCTTAGTTGTGTTGAGAGACATTTTTTGGCTAAACATTTTAAGTAACTGAATTAGTGTCTGACTCAGAGGAACTAATTAGTGAACTAATTAAGTGTGTTCAAACATGTGCAAACTTGACGGCACAAGCAAAAATATGTTGCATCTGATTTACTAATGGAACACATTGTATCTGTTAAACAAGCAAAGCGACGCCTGCACTCCATTTACTGTATCACGTCTGCCATGGGTGTTTCTGTCAGAACTTGAAAAAAAACTGGGAGAGGTAGATGCAAATATATTTTCACATGCGGTGGGATTCACCAAACGTGTAGTGGATGTCTCAGTGTTTATTCACCACTTCTGAAAAGCAGGTGTTAACTGGCTGCAGCCTCTGGATGACAACAGAAACAGCCCAGTGTTCCAGGATTGCAGATATGCATCAGTCTGATTCACCCCCACCACTGTCTATTGGCCTACCCCACCTTTGATATCTCACCTTTGATGTACTTGAGCTAACCAATGTTGAGCTGCCGCTGAATGTGTGCTACTATGGCCCGAGTTTCCTGCCTCAGTGCTGTGCTGCTGAAGACATACCTTGTGTGCATAAGCCTAGATGCCAGACCATATTCAAGATCTGTAAATTATGACATTTGTTCCAGCAACAGCTTCTTCTCCTTGTCCTCATAAAGTAGCAGAATTTGAGGCTCTGCAGGGATACCTGTTGTATTATGCCTATTGAATGTTAATTATGTTTATTTTATTTCATATTTTGCATTTGCCTCATTCCCTAGTATCTCTATCTTCACTGCACTGAATTTCATTTTGTGCTTTCTCCACTCCAAACTTGCTACAAACCAAGAAACATGTGAAATCTTTATTGGAATTGGGTGTCCAGCATGTTTGACCTGCCACCATTCATGCAGTCACTCTTAGAAAATCGCCAACAAACTGTGATTCAGCTCAACATGCAAAATCTAGGTTGTACAGGCAGATTTCTACATGCATATTGGAATCTTAGTAGATCTGGCCCAGAATGTATTAACGCCAATATCAGACCGAGTGCCTTCTTCTTGATTGTCAAATACACCTTTTGATGTCACTTGAATTTTTTTAGAGAATCAAATCAAAACAAATATTGTTTATTTACATCGCACCTTTCAGGACTGGGCAATTGAAAGTGCTTTACATAAAAAACAATATATGCATAAAAGAGAATTAAAACAGCCTTCACACAACAAAAATAACAATATGAAAATGTAAATGTCATAATTTATTTTATTCATTAATCTCTCTCACACACAAGTAACAAACCAGATGCTCCAGCCTATCATTGCCATCCTGTAAAAGACCAGCACTGATCTCTGCCTCACTTGTCCACTGCCATCTTACTGTAAAAGGTAATGAAAAAGAGAGTCTTGGTTCAATCAAATGCATGCTGACAATCAGGCAACTGGTTCAGCCCAAAGGTTATGAAATTTAATCTTTTGATGAATGAGGGGAACAGGGACAGCGAAAAGTTCTTACAGAAACACTTGTAATAATCGGCCATCCCAATAAAATTTTGCAACTCCCTCCTGAACAAAGGCACAGGAAAGGAACTGATCGCCTCAGTTTAGTAATTCACTGGTCACACTTGTCCATTCTCAACCACTTTCCCTAAATAACTGATGGTGGCACGGCCAAATTCACACTTTGCCAAGTTCACCATTAAAGTGGCATCCCCAAGTCTCTGAAACACCATGCACTACCTTTTTATGTTATCCTACGAACCAGAGTATACAAAAATATCATCCAGATATTTCCACACCCTAACACCCCCAACAAAACAAATGGCTTGTTTCCAGTGGCTTGCTAACTACATTAGCAAGCCACTGGAAAGTTGCTGGTGCATGATGCACACCGAAGGGGTATCACAGTGTACTGCAGAAAGCCATCTGGAGTTACAAATGCAAAAATCTCCTTATCCCAACCTGCCAATAATTTTTCAAGTGGCACTGAAGGACAGCTTTAGATGGCATTTTGACATCAGCTTCAGCACTGGACAGCTCCATTGAGGATGCCACCTCTTCTTTGATGGACAGTGCCACAGGTGAAGAGAAACCCTCAGCACCAGAAGAAGGCACAAATGAAATAAGACATAAAACAATGTCAGAAATTCTGGATGTTAATATAAAAGGAAATTAAGTTTCAGTGCACACAATCCAGCATTGCAACAACATACTGTAGTCACTGTTGCTTACTTGCCTCTCCACTGCCTATATCACTATAACACATATGCAGACTAGCACCAGGAATATGTGGGAAAACCAGAATCTTTTCTCCTTGTTTGAACTGTTGGGTCTTGGTGTGCCTGTCAAACCAGCCTTTCATCTGAGTCTGTGTGGCATTGAGTTTTTGCTTAGCCAGATCATGTAGTTTGAGGCAAAACATACTAACATAATCAAGGAGGTTTTGAAGCTTGCTGTACAACCAATTGTGACATTGAGAGTTTAAGAGGGTCACACATACAATTAACAAAATTAGACCTGGCAGGCTGAAACCAAGTGACTTCTGGACCATCTCTTGTGCCGCAAAACAGAAAAAGATAAACATATATTACAAGTTTTACAATGCTGCCTCACAACATCTCAGTCTTGGCCTGAAAAGATGTTGCAAAATGCAATCATATATTTTATTGACCCCAAGGCGTCCAGCCAAGGGATTATCCTAGAACAGATCAAGAATCTCTACTCAAAACTTCAACGGAATCACAATTTAAGTGACAATACTCCATTCATTCTGCTGAGATATAAGCTTTTAAGACGGGATACAGAAATATGCAGACACATTGCCTATGCATGCCAGGGCCACCATTTCAGCAGAAGTAGGTCAGGCTGCAGTTAACAGGAAAGCTGCAGACGTCCCACCAAACTGTAAAGCAAACAGGGTACGTTTGGTTTGTCTCTCAATTACCAACAATTTGATTATTTACATCCAAATGTGTAGGTGGTAAAATAAAAAAGTTTCATGATGTTCTGTATCAGATAATATGGAAGTATTCTGTATTCTACAACATATGAGAATTTATATATAAGCAGTGCAGTGAAACCCAAACAAGAAACAGCTGACTGTTCACAAGTTTTGAAAGGAGACTTAACAAGGCTTAATTTTGTTGCTAAATCATCCAAAGATCAAATTTTACATTGGATGCTCATGCTCGTTGACTTTATGAAGATTAAACACGGTAGACCATGCATTACATGATTTTAATGCACGATGCAAAGTAGGGATGGGACTTTTTGTCGACAAAACGACCGACAATCGACATAAGCTCTGCGCGACAAAAAAATACGAGTGTCGACATGTCGAGGAAATAAAATATTTTGATTAAAACGGTGTCCATTGGCCCTTATTCATTTTCACAAAAGACGGTGGATAGTCTCTCACATCTGAATGAAACCTGAAAACACCGGCACCGCGCACAAGGCAGCCTTCGTTTCATCCTTTTGGATCCACCCATGCAACCTCTCATGCACGAAGAGGTTAAGGTAGCTGTTCACGGACAGATTAGAGATCTGCTGTCCGGTCTCCACGCAGTCTCAGGTGACGGTGCACGTTTATAACGAGTCCCGCAAAAAGAGTGAAACAGGTGGATACAATGGTTTCATCCTTCGGAGGGGACTATTTCACTGAGTACACTGCCCCATCTGAAGTCGCAAGAAGCGCGTGCTATTTGTTTACAATGATGTTGAATAAACATTTGCAATGGCTCTTAATCTCGTTTTAATTAGCATTGTTTTAATGGACATATTGGACCTTACAGCCAAAATGAACTAGTAGGCTACAATAGTGTAGTATATTTTCCACCCGAGGCATTGGCGCTGCTTTGAAAAAAAAAAAAAAAAGGCAGACAATTCCACAAAAAGTCGACATGAGGGTCACGACAATCGACAGTCCAAAAACCGTGTCGTTCCCATCCCTAATGCAAAGTCTAGCACACCACAACGTGAAGTGCATTAAAACCATGTAGTGTAGGGGTCCATGTTCTTTAATCCAGCTGGTCCCACACAGTAAAGATTCCATAACAAATATTGTACCACTGATATACTTTTATGCTAAACAACTGTTCCATGCTACAGTGTAATGACCTGTCAAAAGCTGGACATCAACCAGTTGATGAATACCTTGCTATGGTGACGCCCGTAACAGAGGGATATTGCAGTGATTTAAGTTGCCAAACTGCATGTGCATATGTACAAAAACAATGAACAACAATTGGCATTAAAATTCTCTCTGAACATGGCATAAAGCAAGTGAGGAAAAACAACGGTGCTGCAGAAGTGAACAGTAACAGTAACAGTATGAATAGTGTTTCCCTTCATAAACTCTGCTAGACGTTCCTCCGCATAAACTCTTTTGATCTCATCCACAATGTTGGGAATCTAAAAATAGAACCGAGTAAAATCCCCCGCAGCCAGAAAGACCTGATCCTGAAATATGTGGAAATTTCTATTCTTCACATAAATATTAAACCATGTTTAAATGAAAATTAATGTAATTTTAGGTATGGTCGGTGACTAGCAGGCTTTATGATTTCATATTGAGGAGTTAATATCAAACTATTTTTCCCTCTCCTGGATGGTGAACAATAGTTCACAACTACTCTGTTGGTAGTTTCATTTTCAAAACTGTAGGAATCAGATCCTTCAGTTCTGAAAATGATTTTATTTTCCTCTTCCTCCTCACATGTCCAGGTGCATTGACTCATGCCCGTTTACATCGCAGAGACACTGATGCAACATCATTAAAAACATGCTTTCACAGGTGTTTTGCCATTCTTAATGGGGAGTTACTTACCTTTTCAATAGAAACCCTTCAGCAAACACAAGATAAAATATAAAATGTCTATAATAAATATAAAAAGTTTAAAAATGCCAATTATAAATCATGCTTTCAACCTGCAAGTTGGTCTTAAAGTTTCAAAGCACCTGACTCATTAGTCAAACAAGGTGCAGAAAGTGGCTTTTTGGTCTCAGAGGTAGAGATGACCTGCTCTGTATCTTTGCCAAAAGAAATAATGCTAGTTATGCCTTTTATTTAAATGTTATTACCATTAGTGGTAGAAAACAGCTAATGACAGCAAGAACATTTTTTAGTTTAAATTCTGATATGTTCACACTACATATCCTATCAATAGCAGGAGATCAAATGGAACAAGACAGTTCAATAGACTTGAAACAAATTACTCATTTGTCAGATCTGATTAAGCACTCCCATCTGTGTACACTTACTAACTTTTTCATTAACTTGAAACTGTATGTGACACAAGGACACTGGGTTGTTGATAACTCAGACACAGTTTTCCTAGAGGGCAGTTGTTTCTATCTTGCAATCTGTGGTCTAAGATAACATTATCTTAATTTCCAAAATACCACTTGAATGCAGCACTAAGTAATAAGGGCCCTGTTTGAACAGAAATATTAACTTGTAATGTTGTGTCTGATATTCATTTAATAGAGAAGGAGGGTGATGTCAGATATTACTTTTAGATGTTACATAGGATGCCTTGATTGTACTGATACAGATACATTTTTAACACTACTAATTAACACAATATTATTGCAATTTAAACAGTCACTTTTCTCAATATCTAATAGTGAATAGGTTGAAAATGCATTCAAGTATACTCCCCATTTTCATCGGAGCCTCTGTGGAAACAGTTCATGTATCTGAGTGTTTCAGAAAACGACGCATATGTGCTCAGGCTCTCCATTTATACCACACAGAGGCAGACAGGAGGAATAAACCTGCATGAATATGCGGCATTTAGCTAAAAGTACAAAATGAATTTTGGCTTATCAGTCTTTTGTGGTCACTAGAGTTTCTGTATAACTGTTGCACAATTAAAAAAAACCACATGTAAACAACCACTGCTTTTGCACAGTTGTGCAAAAATAAAACAAAACATAGAGAGGGACATTTCATATAAGAGGCCAGAACTCTACATTGGCCTGATAGGGACTAAACTGATGTTTCGTAAGATTCTATTTACAATATCTGGACCTGTTTCAGACTTGTAAGCTAAATTTATGAGACTCAAAAAGTGATTTAAAATGCTATTATTGCTGCTACTACAGTTAACAGTTAGGTATTCACCCTAGACTATAGGAATGGTTAAAGAAAATCAATATGAGTACTTCCCACAGAACATTAAAACACTTAATATTTCGCAAATCACTTACAGTATTGACATTACTTATGTTTTTACTATTTGGTAATTGTTGTCAGATTTTACAGTGGCCACACATCATTGCACACTCACTTTATTTAACCATTTTCATCTTGCTGTTAACTGTCATCTTATATTTAAAAGAATATCTGTGAACTTCTGACTAATTTCACTTCGCATCTCCTACCTTTTTAGTTTAACCTCTTAGTTTTTCTATATAAAGTGAAACTTCCTACTGTAAAAATATGAATTGTCAGAGCCAGATGGGACATGTAGGCTACATTTGTATCCTTCACAACAATCATTCCTGTGACAGATATTATGTTAAAAGGACCAACTTAGGTCACCAGGCAGCAACATTATGGTTGCAGAACACACTAAGATCAAACTTGCAGTGTAAACAGTGAGCAGCCCGCCTAGTGCTTGTTGCACACACAAGTGCCATGACTGAAAAGTTAAAGTTCCCTATACGAGTTACATCTGCTTTGCACTACTGTTGCTGTTCAGACTCAATATAATTTGATAAAACTGCCACTGAAAACCTGGTCAAGTTTGAATGTGCCACCTTGGGTTATCACTGACCTCACTGAAAATATCCTTTGCCCCCATAATTACTTCTGAGAACATACAGAACACTGAGAGCTGTTATGGTCTAGGTTGCCAGTTTCGTATGAGTTACACTACTGTATAACTGTATAACTACTGTGTAACCAAACACAACAGGACAGAACATTGTTGGTAACTGTTTCTGTGTAAAAAAACAATATGGAAAAATTAGAAAAAGGGCAATTCCCATACTTTTTTATTTCTATGATTAACATATTTACATGCAAATATTTTGTGAATACGTTTGGTTGAATACACTGAAACAGACATGTGTCTCTGTGGACAAAATGTTCTTGATTAGCCCTTGAGCAATGTACAGTACAAGACATACATTTAATGGCCACAGCAGGGGAAGCAAGTGGCTGATTCGCTAGATTGCAACAAGCTTTTGAAGGTGTTACAGGAAATAAAAAGAACAAACTTACAGAACCTGTTCATGTTGTATGCAAAAGAAAACTTAAATAAGGAATACTGGTACAGATTCTTTCATCATGTTAACCCTGGAGAGACGGATCCTCTGTCCTACAATATTACCTAGACAACTAGGCCTTCCGTGCCATCTTGCATAAAGAGGAGGAAGTGCGAACACAACCCAAACTTTCCTGTCACCCTTCAACTCACCTCCTTCACCCAGGCGTTGTGGGCCATGACTGCTCTTACACTCCTTATATCCCCACTACCATTGCTCTGGGTGCATCTAATTGAAAGCGATCTCAAGGCTAAGAGAGTTCCGTTTCTTCTCTAATCCCTCCACTGGGGAGGCTCGCATGGTCTCAATTACCCCCACCCCAGAACACTGGGTCCCCTCTCTCTGCACTCTGTCCGTCTCACTGGCCTGCTCCTCTGCCAATGCACCGGCCTGGGCCCTTTTTCAGCAGTTTATGTTATTAAGCACGCACTGCAGAGTTCCTGTCCCTCACAGGGGCCTGGAGATGTTATCTCCCCTGCCGCCGTATACAGTTACCTCCAAAATATTCCATAAATTAGATTGGGATTGGCAATTTGGAATATAGAGGTGGAGGCTGTGGTGGTCAGGGATTGGCTGGAGGTGAGAGGGTGTAGGGGTGGAGGTAGGGGGGCGTCAGCAAAGCATGCTGTAATTAATAGCACCGGAGAATCTCCATGTGTTTACACTGGATGGAGAACTTCTGGGAGGTATCTCACTGGCAAAGTAAAGGTGAATTGAGGAGAAGTGAAGGGTGCTTAAGGGCTTTGGGATAAGCAGGAGAGGAGAGCAAAATCCAGTTCCTATTTGGATAGAGAATCTTGTGGAGGTGGAGTAGAATATCTAGTCTGAAAAGAGTTAGACTGGGCATTTATTGGGCTTGAGGGATTGTGTGCGATGATATGCATGTCTCCCCCACCCGCCCCGCCCACCCCTCCTGTAATTAAACAAGGCTGTATTTGCACAAGTAACTTTTCAAGTCCTGAACAGCTCTGTCAATCCGCAGAGCATGGAGAAAGGTCCTGAGCCGGGACATCCGTGCCCTATTAGATTAGGGGGAACCTGTGAGGTCTTCAAACAATGGACTCTCAGATGATCTGCAATAACACAAACATGGCCCTTGACACGCAACTCCAGCACTTCAAAAGATCATGATGGGACTAAGCTGAAGCGGTTAAAAGACACATATTAGCAATTACAAAATAATTGAACTGGCCCTCCACCTGAAAAGCTTCATGGTCATTTTGAGTGAAGAAATTACATGTGATCTATTTGAGCACATATACTGTATTACTGGCTGCAGTAAGAATTTGGAAAAAATGTCAGATTTTTATTTGTGAATAAATGCTATTCACAGAAAAACATATACTTGTAGTCTTTCACTAACTACCTGAACATCTTGCATCTCTAACTAAACCAACACGAACACAACACTTATAGGGGAGCCTTGTTAGAGCTGAGTTTTCCTAAACTAATCTGAGAAAAGATCCCTTTCATGAGACATGTAACTTTCTCTTTGGTAATGCAAAAGTGGGCAGAAATTCAGCTAAGCTAAGGAAAGTTTGAGCAAGCATTAGAAGAAAGAAGGAAATTGGGGCACTGGGTCTGGGTCAAGGGTTCAGTCTTAACTTTGGGGGTTGACTGAACTTGACGCTGTTACCAGCCTGGCTCCATGCATGGCTAATGTGGCACACTGCCCCCTTAATTAGAACTGACCTCCTTGGCCAGACTGCGGTAGTTTGAAGCATTTCAAGACACAGCAACTTCATGATCCAACATGTTTAAAGGGGGGAGGATTGGGTGGAAACGCCAGCCGGCTCAGTGATTACTACAGCCCAGATTCGGGAGCACTGTGAGAGTATCACTAAGTTTTGTTAAACTGTTTGAAGGATGGAAATGTAAGACTGAATAGCAGCAACGAACAGCTGCTTCAGGCTGCAGTTTTAAAAAGGAAAATTCTATAAATGTCAGGTTTTCCAATAATTCACAGAGCCATCCTTAAATAAACACAGTAGCTCCATGTAACAGCCACCACGGTACAATATGTAAGGGGGAGTGTGAGAAAATATTCTGGCAGTTTCTGGAAAAATTTTAGGGTCATAGCATTTTTTTCCTTTTTCCTTCCTTTGCTTAAAACCACAATCGTCTAAATTAGGTAAGGGAGAAATATTTATAATTCTATCCAAGCCAAGTATCTGTTCACTTGATTTCCTTCCAGATATTAACAGGTGTTTTTGTCTATACTGTACGTGCCTGAAATAATTTCTACATATTAAATAACAACACCTTTTGTTTCATTGTCATACAAATAATTGCAACCAACTAAATGATTTTTTTAGTACTTCAATCAAGTTTCTTTATATAACTGATAATATAATGCATCTGTACTCTTCAAATCCAAAATGAGCTTACAATCTTAAAAAATGTTCAAGTAGGCAACTTTACATAGTGAAGAAAATTGATTCTTGCATCATTTTAGGTGCTTTTTAGAATCAAAACAAAGGCCAAACAAACTCATAAGAACTTAAAGAAAACAGAACAAGATATGGAATGACAAGTCACTATGAAGGCACCTAAAATGACACTTAAATTGTCTGCAGCAAGTCACGGTCAGTTACAATGGCTTGTCTACTCATATCATTCAAATCCAAGACCATATTCAGTGTCAGATTTCTAGTCTTATTTTTCCCCACTGTGATCTGTAGGGCCTGTTAGCTTGCAGATTCAGATTTGCAACATTACACTGAGTGATGGTTAAACTTAATAAGGTGGAGATCTCCACAATTCTCTGTTGAATGAAATAACAAACATTCACTCTTTAGAAACAAATTAATGTTTGGTTTTTGATACAGGTCAAATTAAGCTTGTTTTTTTCCCTTTCCAACCTGTGCACATCTGCTGTAGCTTTTTTGAGTTTAGTTTCCTCATTTGTATGAAATACCTAATGTTGTACGAGTGTTGAATTTGGAGTCAAAATGGAGCCCTTGTTGATAGGGCACAAACTCCTGATGTGGAGCTGCAGAGGCTGCCTGAGTTTGTCTGTCGTACACTCTGGAACATGTGGTTTTAGTTACAGAATGTTTTACTGCTCAACAATGTTTCTGCCTCAGAGCTCAGCACACTGCATAAAGACTACTTTGTCCCCTGATGCCCACACGGGGAGAAGCTGCCTCATTGCACACACAGACATACACACACTGGTGATGATGACATCAGCAAGCCTCTGAGCTCATTTCAATAAAGGTGATATTTTTGCTCTAGATTGTGGTCAGTTAAACGTGCATACTGTGGCACCTTCTTCAATAACAAAACAAAAAGTGAAAATTGTTATTTTCACTACTGTTTATTTGCTCTAGCCTACTTTTTAAGCTTGATTGTCTGTCTGTTGGCATGTCTGCTGCACCAGTACAACATTACATGGTAATAACTAAATCACACAGGATCACAGGATAAACTAAAAACCAGACATGCCACCATGCCATATGTGCAGGGCTGAAACCAATAAAGATCAGACATATTGAGTGGTACATTTAATTTAAAAAAATAACAATGAAACCAGTGGAATCACATATGTACATGGATGTAAATAAAACTTCAATACTAAATTTTAAATTACTTAACTATAACAATGAGATCTTATCAGCCTATATAATCCTTGAAAAGTGTGCAAATTCAACTAGGTGACAAGTGACGGATTAAATGTCAGAGACACAACATCACACCTGCAGAACCTTTCATTCACAGCGCTCTTTTACAACAGGAAAATGTGATTGTGATCTCATGGTCCTGTTTGAGGGAGGTGGTTAGCACACCCAGGAGTGCAAAGTGAAAGGCTATGGGCGAGTTGGAGGATGTCTGGCATGAAGTCACTGCGGTTGTCACTTGTCACGATTGAAACCATGCTCTTCGGGATCAAAGTGGTGCTAAACACTGCTCACTTGCATTGTCAGCACCGGTGCTGAGGAGCCATTTAACAGCTTCAGCATTGTGCTGTTTAAACTCCATTTCCCAGCAGCAAACCTGCCACAGCCAGCAAGCCCTGGCTAGCACTAAGCGGGTGTAGAGCAACACTTGATGATGAGCATCATATTCCCTCTTTTTTTAGAAACTATATCAGGAATTGAGAGATTAATTCTATCACCCAAGCTATTTTCTGGAGAATTAAATCACTGACGATGATCCACAGCATTTACAGCTCAATCAACTGTTTCATGTACACTGTATAGCCGCATTTCATCAACATCCAGGATAGCACCCACACCCTGAAGCAAAATAAAGGTGTGTTGCGTCCCTCTTCTAACCCTGGAGATGGTAGCAGATGGCTGGGAGTTGAAGCATAGTCTCAAAGAGCCATCTAGAAATTCTGCTTAGTGCTTACATCTCATCACAGCATAAAAGAGCCTGAAAGGTTGCATTTGTTTGACTTCAGTGCCTGTTGGGTTTAGTGCATAGACGGGAAACCTCCCACATGCTGGTGTGCAATGATCAGACAGCCATCGCTGTAACACATGCTGTCTTACGTCAAACAGAATCTGTTCCATGAAGCAGATTTTAGTTCTCTGACAAATCCATTTTCACGCACACACTGACGGCATCAACCCGCCTGTTCTGCATCTAACTGGGGTAAACCATAAACCAATATGATGGAAGTTTGGTAGATTCTAGCCAAATATCCAATTATGTAAAAATCTGAATATGTCTGAGTGGCATCAAAATTCTGAAAATGTTGCTGGTATAATCATTTTAATTCAAGCGTGAGGCGGTTGATTGTGTATCATATCACAGATTAATAACTAACAATCAGAACAGCTGTACAGTAGTTTTGAACATCAATCATGGGAAACATTGTGGTCCAGTCTCTGCCCTCTGTTTCTGCTCTTGTTCAAATTTATGAAGTGCCTTAAATGCTGATAATGCAGCTGCAAAACAGCCTTTCTCTCTGCAGGAAAGTCATGAAACAGTACTCTGTCACCATCTTGTGGCGAAAGACAACACACTAAATCTGACATGAGCACAGGTGTTTATTCATTTCCAAATTTTTTAATCACAAATTGAAAAAGCAAAGATTTCTTGAGAATTTCACGTTCATAATCTGTTCTATATAAAATGAAGCGCAGCTGGATGTGCCTTACAAAACCTTTTTTGTTCACCATTGTCCCTTTAAGATTAAAACAAGGGGTAATTCACCAAAATCAAGCCCCAAATATGTAAAATGTATGAAAATAAAAAAAACAATCAACATTAACAATAAATTTTAAAAAAAGCATTACAGATACAATTTTGCAACAAGTATAAGCGCTAGTGATATCATTTTGACCACCACCTAATCTTGAGCAAGTTCTCTTTTCTTTTACAAAAAAACTCTCACTGATCAGAAAAAGAAAAAAA
>JAVQJG010003673.1:0-10278 GCA_036024015.1 Craterocephalus amniculus | reverse complement strand
TGTGACCCAATCTCAGCCCATTATTCTCACCTATGATTATTTCCAGGATAGAATGAATAAACCCCAGGCTTGCTTCTTAAAAAAGAATAATTATAAGGAGCCAAATGAGCCAGTCTTTTTAATGGCTCTTTAAAGTAAACGGATCCCAAAGAGCCGGCTCCCTCCAAAGAGCCAGATATCCCAGCTCTAGTATTTATACTAATTTATTTCTTAATTAAATAAGCATTGTAGTTTTTTGTTTAGAATTTAACTAAAATCACATCTCGTGGGGTTGTAGGATTATAAACAGACCTCTGACTTATTAGAAATATTAGTTTTGGCCCTTGAAGATATGCATTCAAGAATTGCTGATCTACATTATTACAACTATACTTTTCATTTTCCTCAGAACTAAATTTCTGTCATAAAACTTGGAAATCGGTCAGCTGGAGGAACGCTGGCTCACCTCCCACTTGGTCTCCTCTAGTCGCGGCCCCAGCTGGATCTTCTCGTGCTCGTAGGAGGTGCAGCGCTCCTCTAGCTGCTCTCTCTCCTTCAGAAGCTGAGCAAAGTCCTCCTGCAGTTTCTTCTTCTCCTGCTGGAGCTGATACACCTGCAGCCATGATATCAGCGAAAACATTAAAACCGCTGTAGTTCAATTGTAGACCGAAACATCTATTGTAGAAAGTTATATTGTTTCAAGCGGTCAAATATTTTGTAGAAAACAAAAAAAAGGTAAAATTCAGTCAGGTTCATTCATAAAAGACTAAATTCCTGTAAAATATATGCTACATTTTCTGGAAATAAGAGCCTGAATATGGAAATAATAAACAAATACCAAATAAAAACATCAGAGGCCAAACTAAGCAAAGACAACAGAAGTGACTGAATTATTGTCGTCATAAAACATGTTAGCATACAACATAAGTTTGTTTTTCAAAGACTAAAAAGCTGAATACTAGGTTTCATGTTGTGTTTTGAATGTTTTGCCAGCAGCTGCTGGTCAGCCATGACTGAATTTCTGACCTGCAGCTGAAGCACCTGCTGCGCTCGCTGAGACTTCTGCGAAGCGACCTGCATCCTGGTGGCACAGCCCTGCCTCAGCTCCTCCAGCTCCAGCTCAAAGCGCTTCTGCTTCTCCTCATAAACCTGCCAACATCACAGCAGCAGGGGGGAAGGATGTCAAGTCGCTCATCATTCAGAGGAAAAAAAAAAAAAAGAAAAAATAGATTTCTATTCTGGAGTTAGGACTTTTCTGCACCTGACAGATTGCGGCTTCATTCTCGTCCAGGTTTTCTCGGAGCTGCTGCAGCTCCAGGTCTCTCTCTCTCAGTTTGTCCTCCAGGTCTCTCACCACGCCTTCATAACCCTCCACGGGTCCGGGGGAGCGCCCGCTGGACACGCTGTCGGACAGCGGCTGCCCCCGGCCGCTAATCGACCCGGAGCCCGTGCTCTTACTGGAGGACGAGCGTCCGCTGTCCGAGTTGGAGTGTACGTGCGCACCGACCGGCGGGACGCTCTTTGTGTGCTCCAGATGACCAGCGGGAGCCTCTCCTGCAGCCAGGCTGTAGCCGGAGCCGTTGTAGGGCGGCAGGCTGGACAGGGAGTTGCGGCCCGAGTCAGACAAGGAGCAGGACTGGCTGCTCCCGCCGCTGGCGTTACGCCCTCCGCTGTAGGAGCTGCGCTTCTCAGAGCAGGAGGGCGACGCCTCTCTGTGGCTGGGGCTCAGCAGGTTTAGGTTGCTTTGGCTTTCGGGTGCGTTGGCACAATGACGAGGGGAGAGGTACTGCATGGAGGAGCGGCTCTTTGGGACGACGGGTTTGAAGGCAGTGGGCCGCAGCACTGTTTTCTCCATGTTCTAGTTGAAAAAAAAAACAAAACAAAAAAAAGGTAGACACAAAAAAGTATTGGAGAGAAATTAATTTAAATTTAAAAGTACTCTCAGGAACAAAAGATTTTAGTAGGTGAATTGGGATGTTTCGATACAGATTTTCCTGTCTGATACAGATTCCGATACCTTTGGTATGGGTATCTGCCAATAACAGTGTTATTGTATTAAGAGGACTATGTATTATTCAAATAAATTATGTAAACTGTGGATATGATTTTTACTATCTTTAAGTCGCCTTGCATAGGTTAAATTATCAAAGTTTACTATGTTGCTGTTGCAAATTGCTGATACATCACTATTGCTGACTGTTCGCAGATTCCGATACCCTTACTTTGGACAGTATCAGCGAGTATTTCCAATGCCAGTATCGGCCCAACTCTATACTGTAAGTTAACTATTAATTTTATTGGAAAAAAAACAAATCATTTCTACAAATATAAATAAATTTCACCTTCTCAAGTTTTCCTGACACGGGGATCAGCTTTGGAGGAGGTCCCCCCATGTTTCCATTTAACCCCAGCCCTTTAGTTTCCTCATGATCGCTGGCAGGTCGAACATGGTTGTCGTTCCAGTCGCCTATATAGTCCTCATTTAAATAAGTATAGTTCCCATTCCCGCTCTCCTTTTCCAGCCCTCTGCTGCATGTCGTGGAGCTCTGCTTCGTTAGAGGCGGGACGCTCTGCAGCAACGGGTCTTGTGGTGACTCGGAGCCCAAGCAGGAAGCTCCCGGTTTGGGCCGTCGGACTCGGTCCCCCAGCTCGACGGCGGAGCGGTAGTCCTGGTAGGGGCCCGGGCGAGCGGTGACCAGGCTGCTGACGGAGCCCATGGGATCCAGAAGGGGGGGTGGTGGGTTGATGGGAGGTGGAGAGCTGGAGGGGTGTCGTCTACGAGCGCCTCCACTGTGGCCGGGAGTGCGGGGCTCAGCAGATATGGGCAGAGCCTGAACCAGGGCCATGGTGGCAGCTCGGACGGATCAGTCGTGCTGAGAAAGAGGAAAAGGGTCAATATCGGCAAATAGGGGTGTGCGATATGACGATATTAGATTGAGAACGATTAGAAAGGAAAAGATCGTATGGACCGTTTAGGTCACATTCTATAAGTTGCACTTCTATGCCAATGATGCACTGACAAAACCATCAGTCACTCGAAGCAGAAGGCGTAGCAATACCACCGGAAACCATGGTGGCAGAGTTGAGAAGAAAGAATTCAAGGAAGAAGAACGAAGATGAGGAAAAAATAAAGCTTTACTAGTGTTCAGGCTGTGTTGGGTGGTTATGGTGGTTATAGCAGCGCATATAGCGCCAAGAGTGTCTGAAACTGATGTAGGATGGTGGGGTTAACTATGAACTCAGCACTGCCCCCTGGTGGCCGCCGAACATAGAAACATAAAACACATGGAAACATAAAACACATGGAAACATAAGGCTAATATACACACAGGATGTCTATGGTGAGTATAGCCAGGCATGAGGACGTTTAAAACAGACCTGTCTATGTACAAAAGCAAGAATAAATGGGCCTTTTAGTATGTTTTTATTCTTTCTACATGTTAGCAAAACTGCAACTACTTATATTAAAGTCTGTTCAGAAAGTTTCTTTGACCTAAATTGACATTTTTCCCCCCTATAGGATTGTTTTACATACAGATATTTTCTGGTTGCACTGACCAGTCTCAAATCAGTCTCAAACATTTAAGATCTTGATAAAATTGTGATATATTTTTTCCATATCGCCCACCCCTATCAGCAAAATTATCATTTATTTACATCCATCTCCAACTCCAGGTCATTCAGGACAATTCATCCTTTCAAAAGGGTCAATGGGAGTTTTGCTTTGTTGCATCAATTGTCAGGTTCAGGTTTTGTAACAGCCCTGAAAGTTCAAGTCAGGCTGTAACTTCCAGAGTAAACATAATTATCGCTGTGCTGGCAGCGTTTTACTGTCATATTTACTGATCTCATCTAAGAAACCAGTTATGCGGCATGTTTTCCTTGAAGAGCACAAACAGGATTCATTCAGTCAAGGATGTTCCATGAGTTTATTGTGTTAAAAAAAACAAACAACCTCCAAATAAAAAAAGGCAAAACAGTGACCGAGGCATACCGACATCCCACAGGACCACAGTGACCCGCACACAGAGGACCAGTACAGCCCATTCAATAAATCCAGTCAAGCAGCACAAACGAGCCTTGAAGCATGAAGCAGCACAAGAAAGTGGTCTCTTTCCATCCGACAAGTGAAATGGTTTCCAACATGTTAGCATTTTCATTGACAACAAAATCTACTGTCTCCACACATCTTATCAGCCTAAAAGGTCCAGCTGAAAGTTCACAGAGAGACAGAAGTATCACATACAGCAGCAGTTTTGGGAGTAAATCTAAATGTTGATTAGAATACGAACACTTGTGGAAAAAAATAATGTGTTGGGAATGACCGACTTACTCACAGGACTGGAGGCAAATATTGACATTATAAAAGGCGCAGACAAAGACCAGTATCAGCTCTAGCCTCTAAATTCTTGTGCAGAGAACAATGGCCAGCAGGACGCATGATTAAGAGGTCCTGCTGCACTTATAACAAAAACAACAGCAGAGCCTGTTGCTCTGAAAACATCAACATAATGAGTCAGAATGTGAGGATATCCTACTGAAGGCGTGTCTTGTTCTGGAGTTTCAGTATCAAAGATATGACTCAAGGACTTGAAGAATGACAAGACTGCAGCTCTCACTGCGTCACTGACCAACTCAATGCAACACAGAGGCTTTTTCCTCATTCCACCTGCTCTGTAGCCTATGTGACATGAGAAAACTTCCAAGAAGAGGTTAACAAGGTGAAAGAAGGGGTCACAGCAGGAATGCTTGTCAGAAAAACATTTCTGGAGCGCAGCAACCTGAACAGTGCCACAACAAGTCATTTCCAACCTGCCAGGTTTACAGAAAGCCTCCATTTCTGCGATTTGACCGATTACCTCCCGTTAATCAGCAGCACCCTTTAAATCTGGCTGATCCCTGCTTAGACTCATGAGTGTAAGACAAATCTGGCACCGCAGTATGTTGTTATGATGCATGAAAGCTGGAAATACAAAGCAGTTAGCAAGTCTGATTGTATTACTCGCCAGTTTGTTCCATTAAGTATCAATATCAGCCAATACATTAACTTTCTGTTCTTTGACTGGAAAGAAATTGGGCTTTTTGTACTCTGTAGCACATTCGGTCACCGCCCTGTGGGACAGTGAGATCCGCCCATTGATCGTCTTTGGCTGTTCAGCTAATGCAGTTTGAAAATGGAGTTTAAATGTGCGTCAGCGCCATGAACTGATGATGAAACTAAGAGAAACGTGGTATTAAGGCTGCAGAATTAACAGTTAGGTCAAAAAAGGAAAACCTAATTAGTCAATTACAATGTTTATGAAAGACAATCATATCTGATTTTCTGGAAATGAGACTAAAAATACAACTTTTTTAATAGATAATCTGAGTGATACATCTTGCATTTGCTTTTCTCATTGTTTATGATCAAAGAGTTCATTTATAGTCCACAAAGCCTGGCCAGATCAGTGAATGAGCTCTAATCCCTCAGGAAACTATGCAGGGCCTACTCTATGTAAAGACAAGGCCTCAAACTGTTTTTAAAGTCCCGATCATGCTCAAGCGTCTTGGTTCTAGTAACCAGGGCCTCAAGCATAAGAGGAGGAAGAAGGAAGGGAAAGGAGATGAGGGTCAGAGGGCTGACAGGGAGGCCAGGACCCTCCTTAGCATCTTAAAGCTTTTTAGTCATTGTATAGCTCCGGCAGTCCCCCAGCTTCTTTCCCAGTCAGCCTAATGGAAAATAAATGGTCATTAATGACTAATGACTACAAGGTGGATTCAAAACATTTCATCTGACATGTACAAAAATAAAAATGAAAAAAAGAGCTCCTCGGTAATACTTTATTCACCTCCATAATGTCTACAGCGTCTGTGTTTGTGTCTGGGAAAACCTTTGAGGGCTTAGTGGTCTTCAGTCAGTCCGTTCCTCCTCCAGCTGCAGGAATGTGCCGTCCTCCGGCTAAGACGAGTGCAGACTAAACATGCTGTGGTCTGCCACCATTTTTCTGATTTCTCATTCAAAAACCAGAGTTTAAAGGGAGAAAAAAAACCTTTATCAATCCCTTCTGAGAATCTGCTTTTTTTGTTCAAGACTGGAAACTGTAAAACGAATCAAACGGAGCAGAAACAGGAGGAAGGAAGTGTGAAGCTCACTAGAGCATTTCTTCATCATTAGTGTCTCGCTGGCCATGATTAACTAACTAGAACACTGTGCAGGGGGTGGGAAACAATACCATGATAGAGAGGTTTGAACAACATCCTTTCCTCTGTGGCTGGACCGAGATGGTCTGTCTCTGCTCTAAGAAAGGGCCAGCTTTGTAAATAGATTTCAGTCTTTTGGACCATGTACCCTCAGGCTTTTACCCCGGCGGAGCACAACGGTAATCACAGACTCACAAAACATCTATGGTATGTCCACATATTTAAAAAGACTGGAGGCCCAGCTGTAGAGAGAACAGACTTTCTGATTCAATCGAAACTCCAAACCCAAATCTTTAATCCATTTCTTGATCCTGCAAAGTCATCCTGGAAGAAACGCACACGCACCATCCACGTATGACTCTGACACAACCAGCAGACGTGTGAAGAAACCGCCTTAAATCACTGTGATGCAATCTCACTGGAATTCCAACATTACTGATATGGTTGTGACATGGATCAAATTTAACAAGTTAACAAAACTGCATTTTATCAAACAAGGTCAATCAGATTAAACCGCATTTGACAGAAAAATTAAAACAACAAAAAGTGGAAGATGAACATAGATTTGGCAGTTTAAGCTCTGCTGTAAGACATTGCACTGGGCACTGCTGCTCTGTAACACTATGTCTCATGTCTGTGGCTGAATGGGAACCTGGCAGTGATGTAAAATTAAGATGCTAAGATGCAGTTTAATACTTTCCTCTTCTCCTGATCTTGTATGTAAAATGTGAAACTGAGTCAGTCTGCTAGAAATTTCCACTCAGATGTCTTAACCAGAGTCTGATGGTCAGGTTTCTCCGATCATTGCTCCATGTTCTTTTTTATAAATGCATGCAGGGTTTTTAAAGGCATGCAGGGTAGCCTCTCCTCCTGGTAAGTGGTATAAAAGCCTTTTTACAGAGGCAGTTTATTAGCCCTGCCTGCAACGTCACACTACCTGCTTTGAGACGAGCTGAAAGAGCCTACACTAAATCCTTTTTTGTTTTTACCACACCATAAAAACACACATCCACAGAGGTGAGGCTAAAAATATTCCTCACGCCAGATGAACTTATGGAATAGTTACATAAAAAAGATTTGTTTTACTTTAAAGCTTCACCTCGGAGCAACACCTTGGACTGAACGAGGGATGTGGAAAAGAGGAGAGCGCCTCAGATTTCAGCAGGGAGCGTCTGCATGAGGGAACAAATAAGTGAGTCTGGAGATCCCCTCCTCCACTCCCCATCGCTTCGGCCCAAACTTCTGAATCCCACTTTGTTACCCCCCCTCCTCCCATCTCCTTATTCTTCCCCTTCTCTTTGCAACTGGAACATTAAGGGAAAGTGTGACAAAGCTATTTCGGGTCTGAAGACAACCTACCTTTCTACAGCCAGACGCCTCACAGACCTGACAGAAACTACAGCCACCTTGTCAAATATCGATCAATATTATGTCACTGTTGTGTAGCTGTCTCTGAGATGGCAACAAATGCTTATTCAGTCCGTTTAATTCAAAGTACATGCAGTATTATGATAGAACTGGCAACCGGAGAGATCAGCCTCCAGGCCCATGGGTCTGATTGGATGATTGACTGAACCCTGTCAATGATTACACTGCATTGGTAGAGAGTAGAGGGCTCTATTTAAACACACATGCATTAATCCACACTGGGATTAAATTACACAACTTATATCTAAAAAGAAAACTTTCACATTCAAGAAACTGATAGTTATTAAAATAACTATAACATAGTTTGCCACACTTAAGAGAAATACTACAACAAACCAACCAATTACTGCAGATTTTCTCAACTTTTGTGTACGAGCATCTGTTGACTGAACAGGCCAATCAGTTAATCAAACATCCCGTCTCCTTTACTGTCAAAGCAATCAAACAAACAAACAAACTTCCCTTTTCTACAACGGTCACACTCTGAGTTTCTTACCCCAGTTTGTAAACTGCATAGCTGCTTTGGTGTCTGAGCAGCTCCTCCTGATCACCTCGCCTCACCTCTGACGTCTCTCAGGTTTTAGGTTAGCTGCAGCACGGTTACATTTCTGACCACCCCTCCTGAGGAAAACTTCCCTAAAACCCCCTCCAAAAAAAAATAAACTGCTCATTCTAAAACCAAATGCTGCCTGTGTGAATGAGAGCACAGTCTCCTCCCCTTCCTCTGCTTTCATGCTCTCCTCCTCCTCTCTGCACGGTCCAGCCTCCCTCGCCCTTCATATAGAGACACATCCTCTCTCTCTCCCTCTCTGCTCCACTCCTCTCCCATTTTCTTTGACCAAAAGAGCTGCACTCTACACAGTCCTCAGCAGCTTTTGTTCGGCAGTAAAAAGGAAAAAGGAAGAAAAAAAATAGAAAGCTATGAGAGGGAGAGTTTAACATCCTTCTGCTCAGAGATACAGCACCTTGATAAAATATTCATTAAAATCTATAGAATTCCTGCTGAAAACAGCCAAACAAAATCTATAATCAGAATAAACAGCCTAACTGGGGAATGATTATTAAATAAAGAAGTTGCATTTTAATTATTTATAATTATTTTCTTTTATTATTTATTATTATTATTATATCATTATTATTTTTATTACTATTATCATTTTTACTAATGATATTATTTTCATTATTATTATTTTTATTATTTCTTTTATTATTATTATTATTTTTATTATTATTATTAAAAATGACATTAGGCACAATGGCTTGCTGTTCAGGTTTCTTCTCTTGAGATTCTCTCATGCAAATAATGTACACTGCCTTTTGGTGAAAACAAGCTTTTTTTTGTTAACCTGGCCTATTCAGCCTTCCAGATATGTTCTTCATGCTGTCATATAACTAAACTAAGTGCCTGCAGGATTCAGCCTCCAGAACACCAAAACATTCACGAAAAGCTGTCTGTCCACCGCAAAAGTCCATCCAGCAAAATGGTAAGCTCTCCGCCACCTCTGTGCTAAAGACTGAGCTGCAGGGGCATCATATATTATTTCTACTAGAACTTATTGAAACAATTTTCTGTATGAGGAGTTTTCATTCGTGCAACATTAAGAAAAAACTCTGCTCTCTTGTAGTTAACCGCTTACATGTTAGTGAAACAATGAGTCATAGAATGTAAAAGGTACCAATCCCTAGTCAAGATTCAGCAACGTTATGTGGCTAAAGACTGAGGTCATGCTGTATGACCAGGTTATTCCTCCAATGGATTTTTTTCTGCTGCGATGGCACAGGCATTTTCCAAGATGGCAATGTCAGGATTATCAGGCTTAGATTGTAGAAGAGACATAATTTTTCACATGAACTGGCCAGTCCTCAACCCTTCTGAGAATCTTCGGGATGTGCTGGAGAAGGATTGTGCCGTATTTGGACTCTCCTGTCATCAATACAAAACCCTGGAAAAAACATGAACGCAACCACTGGATGGTAAATCTTGTGAAGCTGCAGAAGCCTTTTAAAACAATGCCACAGCAGACTTGTGCCAGAATCAAACCAAAAGGCGATCCAACGAAATATCAACTCCATCTTTCCAAACAGTTGCTAATAAAGGCTGTTCTTGTTCTGCCTTTCAGGAAATCTGTTGTGAGCTAGAGGGCTGTTCGAACTATACCCAGCAACAGGTGAAGAACTGGCTTTAGTACTTCTTACGGATGCAGAACAAGGAAATGAAAGTCCTTTTTGAAACAGCTGACCAAATTTGCCAGCTGCAAACCAAGATGGTGGATTCTGACTGAGCAAGTCCGTCTCCTTCCTACATATAGAGAAACACTTTACATTCTTAGACTTTAACTGGGCTGTGAAGTAGTCAAACTTGCGGACATAGCTCTGTAATCTCAGTTTCAGACATTTTTTAGGATTCTAGATTTTGGTGTACCCCCCCCAAAAAACCGCATGGCTGAGTTGTCAACAACATGATACCTAGTTAAAGTGGTGTAAGGAGTGGGCTGTTTTATAAGCACAAATTTCAGTTTTCGTTTGTCTGCCATTTGTTTATAGGAAGGTAGATCTAGTCCTTGAAATGATTAAGTTAAAGGAACTATACCTGATATTATTTTAATCTTTCTAAGAAAAATGGTTTTCTACGTGGTATAGTATGTGGTAAAAGGGGTAATTTCATTACAATTAATGACTCATTGATTGCGC
>JAVQJG010003666.1:0-44048 GCA_036024015.1 Craterocephalus amniculus | reverse complement strand
TTGTCATCATCAGTTTCATTCTGTCCAATTGATCAGTTTTTTTATTCTAAGATTTTTAATCAGTTTATCTTATCCTGCTCTTTGTATTGGATTGGCTTCTTTTGTCTGATGTTTACTTTCATTCCAGTGAGATATATTCGATTCTATTTCTGATCTGATCATTATTAGTAATCTTGTATCACTTTTCATAGTTTCTGTAATATTTCTTATTCTCTTATTTATCCTTCTTTTCATTTAGGCTAATTATTCCCATATCTTGCTTAAAAGCGCTTCATGTTTATTCCCCCCATTTTACATTTCTTATATTTCTTTCACTACATTTGTCATCGATATTCTTTTACTTTTTAACGGCCTGTTCTGTTACTTTCTATCATGACTTTCCTTTGTATTGCAATCATTTCCTTTCTACGTCTATTCCATTGTATTTTATTTGGTTGTGTTGTACTCGCAAACAAAAAACGTAATGACTTTTCCAATCTTTTTTTTTTTTTTTTTTTTGTAAGCACCGAGATTTACGGAGATCAGAACACATTTAGTGAAATGCAGCATGTCTGCTCCTACGTGCATTTTGAATGAGGCTAGTTGTGACATTTGCGTATAACAGAAGCACCGCCTCCCTCCCATTGGACAATGTGTACGTGAGGGCGTGGCAAGGAAAGATGAGAGTTGAAAATCCATGCCCTTACTGGGAAGACATGGAGCGCTATGGATACAGCCTACACGAGCGCAGTAGGTATCTCAACTAAAGACACAAATATTTCTCCTGTTTGTAAACAAACAATTTGAGAGAGAGGCGAAAGAAAGGGTGGCCCGGTTGAGGATGGAGTGTGCATTTGACGCACAGAATCTGATCTCCATTTCTTTGATGAAAATCCAAAGCTCCAGGACGCAGAGAGGAGGCATCAAGCTCCACAAGAACTTACTGGTAACATACGTTCTGAGAAACGCCAGGCAGTTCTACATGAGCAAAAACCTGTCGCAAGCACAGAGGACGCCTCCGTACGAGGGTGTAACGGCGGTCCGCGAAAGGCAAGAATACCTTGAATTGACCGGGAGCTTCACGGAGTTGACTGATGACTTCTACTGCAACTTTACCGGGGTTGAGTCGGACACTTGGCACTGCGGAGCGCACCAGTCCAACAGCCAGCATGCGGAGGTGGCGCACCAAGACGCATCTGCCTGCGCAATGGTTTCACTAAGTGACTCTGACCTCATGGAAGCCTGTTGGAGCTGTGCGGACAAATCATCCTGGGAGTTACCTATCCCAAGCACACAAGCCAACCAAAAGACTGTCCTGGACTTGGACACTCATGTGGTGACTACTGTCACAAACGGATACTTTCACTCAGACTGTTGCGCGCAGCCAAAACAGCCGCAGGGCGCGCAGTGCTACACTAAAAAGCGAAAGATTGACACAAGTTATTACATTGTTGATCCAGAGTTTTATTTGCCAGACTTTGGGGCGGTGCCGTGTAAAAGGATGAAGACTGATGATGACACACATTCAGACTCGGAGCAGCTGGACAGCACCAACATCTCTAACCTGATCTCGGTGCTGGGTTCAGGTGGACTATCTGAGTTTGTGAGTTGGCAACAGACGGACCTTGAGCACATTTTCGCCGCTCAAACAATTTGTTTAAAACATACATTATTAACAGGCAGCGGTTGGACCAGAGCAATTGAGGCATTTTGATATGTATGTGTGTATTTTCTTTGTATCGTTATATTTTCTTTGCTTTCAAATAAACCATGACACGAATGCAATTCTCACTCTCTTCTCTGTTATAGTAGAAGATTACTGAAACGTGGATTCATGGAACAACCATATCTATTTCTGATGACTTTTGCACATTAACTGTTCTCTTGCCAGTTAGTATAATGTCTGCACATACTTTAAAATTAAGTTTTTGTTCTTGTGATTCGTCTGGGGTACTGGAGTCTGTCTTTGGCTTGTATTTCCTGAGGAAATCAGTGGACGCTGTTTCTATGGGAAGATGTTAGACGAGCACCATCATGTGGCCAGTAAAGATCTGTACAGAATCATGCACCAGCTCAACGCAGAATACAATTCTGTAATGTATTATTTATATCAGGGCCTGCTTTGATAAATCAATAAAAATTACAGAATTAAAAAATACACGGATGTATTGGATTTAAATGACAACTTCTGCGCGTGAGAAATCGTCTGGATCACTATCTCTTATTAACTTAGTTTATATATAGATGTATAGGTTAAATCCTATTGTAGCAGAGGTGACCTTGTTTTATTAATATTAGCAATTTGTCTTAGGTTGGTCATTATTTCACAATCACTGGGAATGTAAGAATACGCGTTATAAATGTTAATCATCTTTATCCTCAAAAATCATGATGAAATATAATAAAAAATAAAATGAAAGGCCTTTATGCTAAGTTGTAATTTCTAACCTACAGTCTAATGTATACAAGACTCCACTTAAAAAACAAACACAAACAAAAAGGGGGGGGGGGACCCAAACTACAAGTACCCTACTTTTGAGGGAGAGGTCTCACCTGTCTTTGCTCGGTGGGACCGAGGGGGGGCGGACAGCTGATAATACACGGTGTGCCTGTCCTTGAAACATGACAACCCAAGGGTTTCCCATCTATATTCCCGGGACAGTCGACGCCTTTAGCGCGTCTTTCTGACAAGATGTTGGGGGTTTTTGTCAGAGCCGCGGTAAGTTTATTTCTTTGCAAGTGTTTGAAATGCATAACAACAAACGCCGATATGTGTTGTGTTTACGGTGGCATCAAAACAGAGGGTGGGGCGCTACAGGACAACATTGCAGGGAATAAGAGGTCAAAACGAAATTCAATTATGTCTCATGTCGTTTGTTGAAATGTGCATCATTTGCAATGGTATGACTCGATTCTAATGCTCTTTTGGTGCTTCCTAAGAGCGACATTTTGTGTAATGTTAGCTCACCGCTAGCATTACTTAACGTTAGCTAAATGCGCATGCTGCTAAAAGGACATCGGAGACAGCTATATAATTGTAGGTTCCATCACAATAAACCCTGTCGATTAATATTAACCACATTTTGCTGTATGGTTTGTGGTAGCAAATAGTGACAAAAGAATAATAACAACACTATAACGCATGGGAGACATAATGGTTTTATTGCGATATTACAAACCGGAAGTTGTGTGTCGGATACTGTTCAACTTTATGGAAGTGATATTTAATTAACATCCAACTTCGGATTAATTCAGTTTTTTGTGGGAGCCTGTCATTTAACTAATATCCATCCATCCATCCATTTTCTGAACCGCTTTATCCAAGTGGGTCGCGGGTGTGCTGGAGCCTATCCCAGCTGTCATTTAACTAATAGTCATATTTAAAACTTATATGATCCTCTGAATTTATTATCATGTTATTAAGCCATTAAATCAGGAATCAGCCCACTATTAAAACATATTTGTGAACAAGAGGTCACAGATCGATTTGGTGCTTTTATGTATGTTTGTTTTAGCTACCATCCCAAAAGTTCAGCTGTGTCAACCTTCTATTTATAAGTTGGTAAGATACCCCGGTACCTCCAAACAAATACTGTAACTGCTTCATTGAGTTGCTCTGGGCTCAGTTTTCATGGACTAAATCATCTCACAGTAAAGTATGTGCCTTTGTAAATAATTCAAGATGCTGTTCACAGCTCTGAGTCCAGTTCTTATTTCAGCTCATTCTCATTAAGTCATTCACTATTCCAGACTTCAGTTGCACACACTTAACAGCATGTTGACACCTGAGATCTCCAGGGCCTGTCATGTAGTTTGTCTTTCTGGTTCAACTAGATTACCAGAAGATCAAATATCAGCAGTTATGTACTTTTCTATGAACTGAGATGTTTATGGTAATATATCCAGATACTCTTCAAAGATTTTTAGTGCTGTGTTTACTTTTCTTCATATTATGTCTTTGTAATCTATGACAAAAGCATGAAACTTATTTTAATGTCCTATAGCTGCGGCCAGGCATTGCGAGTCCATGTTGGTTGCTCAGGCCAATAACACAGATCCCAGAGAGATCATTCTTGCATCAGGAGGGATTGCCCAAGCTACCTGTGCCACCCTTGAAACAAACATGTGAGCGCTACCTGGCCGCTCTGGAGCCCATCGTCAGTGAGGAGGAGCTGGAACACACTCGGCAGCTGGTACAGGAGTTCCTCAAAGGTGGTGTGGGAGAAAGACTGCAAAAAGGACTGGAGAGACGAGCTCGGAAGACAGAAAACTGGGTATCTATTTCCCTTTGTTTCAATTTTGTATAACAGGGTGTATATGCTGAGAGTAAGTCATTTCTTCTAGAGGACAAATGTTGAAAGAGTCTTGATTAAATAAACCATTGGTCACTCGAGTTACATACATTTAGAGAGGCTTCATTTAGCTGCAGTCATTTAAGGAAGTAGATGTCTACATTTTCATACTTTTTTATGAAATAAAATGTTCTTATCTATCACCTTGTGTTGCCTTACTCCTGGTCTGTTTGTGTAGCTGTCAGAGTGGTGGATGCAATCTGCGTATCTAGACTGCCGCATGCCAGTGGCAGTTTACACCAGCCCTGGAGTTGTCCTACCCCGCATGCACTTTCGAGATCGACAAGGCCAGATGAGGTAAGAAACCAGGGAGACTCTGTGAAACTAGTCACAATATCTAAACTGCTTCTTTTACCAGTCATATCCCAGCAGTCATATAAAAAAGAATCAGTTCTGATGTATGCATTTGTTGATTTCCTGGGTGAGAGCAACTGCCGTTATAGGCTGTAATTGTCCAATTATGAATACACTCATAAAACCGGTTGCTTAAGTGATTTACTTTGTGTTGGAGTACAGTACAAACAAGCTCACAATAAGCTGGAGTTTCAAGCTGATCTCTTGCAGAGTCTTCCCTCCACACAGTGGCTATTTAAAGCCCCATGGCTGCTCATACCATTGCTCAGCCACTTTTAACTACTGTGACACATGGAATATGCAGTGACCGTGGGGGCCCCAAGGAGACTTAATGCAGTTTAAAATTACAACAATGATCATTTAGATGTAGAAGATGTATTTCATGGTCACACTACTCCATGAGTTTTAGGAATACAGTTGTTATGTTTTGTCATTTAAAAAGACATTTTTTGTGCCTCTAGTATGTGTTTATAAACTAAATAAAATGAGCTGAATGTCTGAACTCATTTTGGAGTATTTATTGAGAATAAATCTTGGAGTTGCCATATGCATATTTGTAACAGCTGGATGTTTATTCTGCAGGTTTGCTGCCAAACTAATTGCAGGAGTTTTGGACTTCAAAAGAATGGTGGACTCGTGAGTTTTCCTAGAATTTCCTCAAATGGACAAATTGTTCTTTGTGACAGAAAGGTTATTATTACCATATATTTTGTTTTCAAAAACTCCATATTGATATTGTGGCAAACTTTTTTGTAGTGAAACTCTGCCTGTAGAGTATTTGAGTGGAAAGCCGCTGTGTATGGACCAGTATTATCAGATCCTGTCCTCCTGCCGTGTTCCCGGACCCAAAAGAGATACTGTTGTCCATTGTACAACCGGGAAGACATCTCCTACTTACATCACCGTGGTCCACAATTTTCAGGTAAAAAACCTGACACTACAGCCCTTTCTTTGTGTTCTTCTCAGTATTTCAACAAACATTTTTTAAAAAAGTGTCATTGTAAAAGAATTTGTGGAGTGGTGTAAGAATAGTGGATGTTTTTCTAAATAAACCCCTCCGTTCTCCCCCAGTTTTTTGTTTTGGACGTGTACAACAGCGATGGCACTCCACTGACAGTGGATCAGATTTACATGCAACTGGAGAAGATCTGGAATTCTTCTTTGCAGACGAATAAGGAGCCGATCGGTATCCTTACATCACAGCACCGAAACACCTGGGGAAAAGCTTATAACAACCTAATAAAAGGTGAGCAGGGAATGGAAACAAAACCTCAGTATTAGCTAGATTTATCTTCTGTTTTGAAAACCCTGGGAAAATATTTAACCTCCTGACTGAGTGCTTTCTATTTGTCCTTAGATAAGACAAATAAGGAATCAGTCCGTGCCATTCAGAAAAGCATCTTTACAGTTTGTTTGGATGCCCCGATGCCTCGGGTGTCAGATGAGTTGTATCAGAGCCGTGTGGCTGCCCAGATGCTCCATGGAGGAGGAGCACGTTGGAACAGCGGTAACCGCTGGTTTGATAAGACACTACAGGTCCGTTTGATGGAAGTTACTCTACGTTTAAAATGATGAGCAGGAGAATTTTTGAGAATTGAGAATTTGAATGTTCTTACAAATCGTCCTCAGTTCATTGTTGGGGAGGACGGTACATGTGGACTTGTGTATGAACATGCACCTGCCGAGGGTCCACCCATTGTGTTTCTCATCGATTACGTTGTCAAATGCATGTAAGTTTCTTTCAGTCTGGTGACTGCTTTCCCTTTTGTAAATTAACTTAAAATAACAAAGAGACTGTTTTTTTGTTTTAACAGGCAGAGGACTGAAATAGTTCGCTCTCCTATGGTTCCCTTGTCCATGCCACTGAAACTCAGATTTAACATCACACCTGAGATCAAGCGAGACATCGAAAAAGCCAAACAAAATATGAACATGTGGGTTAAAATACTGCAGTTATTGTTTATTTGCCGTCTTGGGTTACATTTTTGTTTAATCCCCTCTTTTTTTGTTGTCGTTTGTTGTCAGAATGGTACATGACTTGGACGTGAAGGTGCTTATGTTTTTTCACTTTGGAAAAAATGTGCCAAAGCAACATAATCTAAGTCCAGATGCTTTTGTGCAAACAGCCCTTCAGCTTGCCTACTTCAGGTAAGAATTCCCCTACAGCAGTGCATACTTATTCCACACATACAGTAGATATTCATTGTTGCGTATCTACCTTGTGTGCTGTTTTGTAATTCTAGGATGTATAACATGTGCTGCTCTACTTATGAGAGTGCGTCGCTGAGAATGTTTAAATACGGACGAACAGATACGATTCGTTCAACTACTGTAGACTCGCTTCAGTTTGTACAAGCAATGCAAGACCCAGCAAAACAGGTAATGATGAGCTGCTGCGGCTCCATAATAAATATCCTGTTTTCAACAAGTGCAGTGTTTTACTGTGTAGAAAATATTCCCAACAGAACACAGAGAGAGTGGCACTACTGCAGAAGGCTGTCCAGACACACAAGGAAAACACATACAACGTAAGATTTTCTGTAAAATTTTATGTTTTCTTTTATTGATTATCTGATTAATGTCACTTCTAAACTTTCACCTTTTTCTTTTTATTAGGCAATTCATGGCCAGGCTATAGACAGACACCTTCTTGGGCTGAAGATGCAGGGTATCGAGGACCTGACCTCTATGCCTGAGATATTCATGGATACCTCTTATGCAGTCGCTAACCACTTCAATCTCTCCACCAGCCAGGTCCATTTTGACCTAATACAACAATCATCTATATCACTGAACAAATCATGGTTTATCAACATACTTCCATACTCCCTCCCGTCTCTGTGTCCAGGTTGGTTCCAAGACAGACTGTGTGATGTGCTTTGGTCCAATGGTTCCAGATGGCTATGGAGTGTGCTACAATCCCATGGATGAGCACATCAACATTGCCATCACAGCTTTCAACAGCTGTGAAGAGACGAATGCTGCCAACTTTGCCCAGAATGTAGAGGATGCACTGCTGGACATGAGAGCTCTGCTGGACAACACAGCCATGGCGGGACAGTGATCCCACTCAGGAGCCTGGCATGGCGGTTGTGTACGAGAGCTGAAACTCAATCAGGTTGTTGCCAGAACTGTTGGCGGGGTGCCACGCTGGCAAAGACGCACAATGTTTTAAGGGGAGACCTGCTACCAAAGGGGTTTGTAGGAATCAATAATGTGGCTGTGAATGTGCTGCCTTTCAGAGGAAGAAATCTATATGATGGAAATTAAATATTTTATAACATAACAATTTATTGTAGTAGCATAAATATTTGTTCCTTTGTCTATACTTAAGCAGCTTCCAATGGAGCCTTCTGTTGACTTAAAATATTTTGAGTGCCTTGGTTTGTCTGGTACTTTATTTCTGGTCAATATAATAAGCACAGGTAGGTTTCTAAGTGAAGTCAAATGTAGAGGGATAAGTTAATTGCTCTTACAAAAATCGGTGGTTGTAAACTAGTGAGATGCTACACATATTAATCCAAACCTGCTTGATTATTTTATGTCTGCTATCAAAGATGGACAAAGGAATATTTAGCTTTGAAGGTCCCTTCGGAATGCAGGTATTCGCCATGAAATTCAACCTCGGCCATATTTCCAGAGGAGTGCCACAGAAACAGCTGCTGCCCGTGAAACACGTTGGTCTTTAAGACGTCCATGTCCCGGATCTAAAAAAGACAAAAGGGAACAATGCAGCATTAATTACACTTAAATGTCCTCCCAGCTGAGTGTGTAGCAAATTGCAAAGCATGTTTGCACCATGATGTAAGTAGATTGGGAGTTGGTGGCGTTGAATACTAATCCTATGTGCAGCGCCTGGATTCTGATCTTCACTGAGGGAGGGGCATTGATAAGGACCCGGCAGGTGTGGGTAATGTTTGACATTGTTGGATTCTCAAAGATGCCGCTGGGAGCAAACAGCTGAACATCACAATCTGGGGGGGGCAAATATTACATAAATTTAAAATACGGGTCACAAAATGACACAGACACCAGCACAGCGCTTATCACTCTGAAATTAGAAATGTATATGTGATGGAGACTGACGGTTTATGCTGTATAACAGGCTGTGTTACAGTTAAGCCACTCCCCACTGGCTGTGAGGTGTGCAACAAAAAGCAGCAATGTATGAAGCCTTTTTTAAATTATATTTCATAATCCTGTCCAACAGAGTGAATGACTAAATAAGCTGTCTTACGATGATGGTGGCTCCTTTTCACGTTCTTCTGCGAACTGTAGGTAAACATAACTCCGTTTCCAGGTGTGAACATACTCTGACGCACAAGCAGGACATTGGTCCTGGAGGTCAGCTCACTGCCAGTTAGCTGTGCACACTTCCTCACGAAAGCCAGGCGGTCAAAAAATGCCACATACTCCTCTGTAGGAACACACAAAGGTAGACATTTTTCTTTTCTTTTCACTGCAGTGGTCTTTGAAAATAGTGACTTTTTATTTTTGTGTAAAGCGTACTTTTTCTGCAGTTCAAGGAGCTAGATATCACTTTAATGTGGATGACCTCGTCGAGGGGTCGACCGATGGATACTGTGCAGCGGCTGCCTACATCGGTCAAATCCACTGTGCCGAACTCTTGTAAGAGTAGCTGTCCACATGCACCTAAAAAAGGCTAAGTACTGTTATTATAATCACGCTCTGTTTTCAGCTCTTCTATTCCAAAGTAACTGAGGATACTAACTGGATTTCAGCGTTGGAGTGGTTGCGGTGGTCTGAGGAATGATGATGGTCTCTGTTGGAGTTGAATGAAGAAGGCCCGTGCGGTGCTGTGGCGGATCTTTATGGATCTCCGTGTGACTAACATTCACAGTTGCAGTGGTGGTCTCAGAGGCCGTACCTCTGCAGCTGCTCATGTAGCAGCCTTGGATGGTGATTGGTTTGGGCATGTGCATGCAAAGCAAGGGGCTAAGGGGCTCCGATTTAGAGGGACCCATGCAGGACACAGCTCTGGACTGGATGCCATATCCACAGGGTACTGAGCACTGAGGGATATGGGAAGGTAAGGACAGGTTACAATGTCAGCCACCTCATGTACAAACAGACACTGACATGATAATGAAGCAAAAAAAAAAACCAAGGAAAATATAGCATAGCAAATATAGCATATTCTTATTAAGATCAAAAATGGTTAAACATTCATCATATGTTTTCTCTGACACATGGCCAATCAGTAAATCCGCTCGTTTATTTTTTTTAAAATTCAGGATTTCTTTTAGAATTTGCTGTTATCATTCATATCAATTCTTATTTCAGTCCTAAGAGATGTACTGTACCTGGCTCCACGGTTTCACCTCCCACCTAAAGGTACAGACTTGCACCAGGCAGGGGGCTGTGGTTGCTGGTTTGACAGCTGCATGGCAGCTTTCCTCCGCCACTACACTCTCCCTGCCGTGGATAAATTGGACACAAGACACATTCCTCTGAGCTACACCCAGGTCACAGGACATGGAGCAGGGCGATGTCCGGAATACCTTCCATCTGGACAAGAAAATGTAGTGGTGGGATGGGATTAACTTTGCAAAAATGTATCTTAAATGTGTGTTTTTTTTGTGTGTGTGATTTACCTTGCAGGGCAGCTGTGAGTATTACAAGAAACCACTGCTGAAGGTTTTTGAAAGCCACTGCAGTCTGAATCCTCCAGCACTTCCTCTTCCCCCTCTGCTTCTCGAGCACAGTATAGCACCCTATTAGCTACCCCTCCTCCACATGTTACGCTGCACACTCCTTGCTTAGAGCGCCACCTGCTTGTTACAAAAGGACAAGAAAAACGCAACCATCATTTCCAAACCTTTGCAGCAAACAGGACGGACTTTCTTTCTAAACAGCATGCCACATACTGTATGCTTTGAAAAGGATGCAATAACTACACAAATATACTTCATTTTTCACACATTAAACATGGTATCTCACATAGGAGGACATGGAGAAGTTCCACATATCTCAGACTGGGGATCAGGTTTGGTAGAAGCATCACAGTTAAAGTCAGGCACTCCCAGCCTCGTCTGGTGTTCCACACAAGAAAACCACACCTGCAGGCTCCCTGCAATGCATGAGCACTGGGCTTTCAGTCACTATTCACATGAGGGAGAAGTCTTGTTTCTAAGGGAAACCTACCATTTCCACAAGTCTTTGAACACAGGCTTATAACAGGGCTCCACACATACACAGGAGTCTGTTTGGACCGCGGTAACAAACCAGACTTTAAACGAGGCAGTTCCTGTCAAGAGACATGTAGTTCAGGTGTGCTTCTGGCATTTTTAAATAACCTCAATTTTCGTTACTTTTGCTTTACCTCCCCCTTAGATTCCCAACCGATGGGACACACATCTACTACACATGGTACAGAATCAGCTGGGCGGATCTGCTTTGAGCAAAAGCTTTCATCGACCCCAACATCCTGGCCGCCTTCTTGCCGGACACATGACACGGCGCGCTTCGCTTCTCCCAGCCCACACACGGCAGAACAGTCCCCGGGCTCAGACACATACCAGCTGTGAATGCATGAAATAGGGTTTTCACATGAATTTCCATTTAAGGCAGCAGACTAACACTGTAAGTCCTCCATATTGTGTGATCAGAAGAGCACATGCCTTCTTAAATGATAACTAAATACCAGGAAATATGTTATACCTAGCAGGACAGTGTTGCAGGTTACACTTCTCAGAGGTGTGTGGAGTAGCATGATCGGAGCATTCAGAATCTGGAACCTGTATCACATCAGATCCATTTCTTTGAACGCATCGAACAGGGCGCACTTGCACTCCCCCACCACAAGAGGCACTACAAGCCCCAAACTTTTCTGCTTCCCACCTGCAAAATGATAAATTATTCATGTGTGCTGTTTGGGCTGTGTGTGCCAGTGTGAAGGAGGAAAAAAAGTTGAGTGTGAACTTAACCTGGGGGGACAGGATGAGAGCTGACAGGCTGTGTGAGTTTGTACGGTTGGAGGAGGTGTTTTACAATGGTGTTCCTTCAAATGTTTCTTGGTATTTTCATCTTTGCAGACATAAACATGCTTCTGCACACCTGAAAAGTAAAAAAAAAATTTTTTTTTAGAATTGAACTCAGTTCTATATACACACTTTCACACTATACTGGGTATTCTTTGTGATTCTCATTATAACTCACCACGAACTTACCTGTTCCACAAGAAACAGAGCAAGGTGTTGTGAAAACAACCCATTTGCCTCTAGGTGCAGGGTTCGTCAAGTTGCTCTCTCTGTTAGGTACATAAAACTGGTAGCTAATGTTTGGATTTGTTTTTTCTCCATATTCTTTTCCATATTTACGATAGATCTGCAATCAGAAGAATAATTATACTCCACATCTTGCAGATATAGTTTACTCTCAGTTACATCTAAGTGTACAACCCCAGATCAGTTCATCTGTATGGGTATACTGGATCTAAATGAGTTTTTCCTCCCCCCGACCTGTATGTTTATCTCCTGTTGCAGTGGTCCAGGCACCACCACTTCTTCCTTCTCAGGTAAAAGATCAGGTGTCAGATGGAGGCGGTACTCAATCTGGTTTTCATCCAGCAGGGAGGGATGGATCGTATTCAGTGCCATTTCACCCATTCCAGACACAATGTACTGATCCCCAATCATTACAGCTGCAGATACAAAACAACCTCATATATTTTCCCAACTCTTGTTTATGTGGTATGATGTTGATGTATATACAATATCTCATGCAGTGATGCCACATACCCATATGAGTGAAGAGAGGTGCCCTGTTGACAATGTGAACTTTGGTGGCATTCACCGGCAGTGTAAGAAAGGTGGTGTACTCTGAAACAAAAACCCTGATTGAAAACTCTTGGAGGCTTTAACCGGCTAATTGTTTGGTTATTTTTGAATTACTGTTCATTTTTTAAGTATTTTGTTTTTTAATTTTTTCTTCTTCTTTTTTTTTTTACCTCTGGCCTTGCCTCCTCTGTATGAGTCAGATATCAAACTGCAGGTTGTTCTGTCACCACCACACACCCCACAAACATCCTTTTCTTTTCCAGAGTGCAGTATACCATCACAGCCAAACAGCTGATCAGAAATGAGATAGAAAATATGGAGCAATAAAAATCAAGAAATAGTACGACTAAATATTCCTTTCTGGCATATTTAGACTTCTTTACCTGGCATCTACCTTTCAGACAGGCGGCTGTGGTGCCAAATGGAGACAGGTTGTCTGACTCACAGCGCGTCCCATCCACAAAGTGAGAGCCACGACTCACAATAAAGTTTTCTCCATCTGACTGGCACATATATCTGCACTGTTCATCCCCTGGACATGACCAAAATAAAAAAATGATAAATTTTTCACTGTATGTGTTCGGATAGAACATAGCAAGTTAATGAACATTTCATAAAATATTTATATAAATATATTTTTCTTAATCTAAGATGAATGTGAAAACACCCTTGATTATATGACAAAACTAAGTTCCACCCATTATCCATGAGTATTTCTTTACCCCTACCTTTTGTAAAGCCAAGAGCAGGAATCCATGTGTAGAAAGAGGCAGTGTTTGGTTGTAGGTAGAGGGGCTGGGGATCTGTTTGGGAACACTGCTCTGCCATGAAATCCCACTGCGTGTGTTCACAAGGCTGCAGCAACATGGGTGGGATGAAAGAAGGCTTTTCTTTATTTATTTTTGTACCATTTGGGCCCAGAGCAGAGCGGCGAACTGAACTTCACCTTACAATTCCCCCAGCTTAGTCTTACTTTTAAATGATTTCTTTGCCTTCATTGCTATCTTATTTGCTCGGGGCTTGCATTTTGAGGATTCTAATGGAAACAGGTTGTGAGCATCGCACAAAAGATCAAAGCAAGACAACTTTTGGGTATAATTATCCACTGAGTGAGTGATATTGACATAGTAGTATGGAGGCCACTGTAAACATTACCAGAAAGAACTAACCTGCTGATGACAAAGTTCAGCCTGAATATCTGGACCTTCGCAATCATTCCCTCCAAAGGCAGGTCTGAAAATTAGGACATTTGTCAGAAAATCTGTTTTTGTCCAGACGATTTTGGTGCCTTTCTGATTCCCGTTACCTTGGGTTGTTGCATTGACGTGTACGAAGAGTGACTCCACCACCACATGTCCGAGAGCAGGAGGAAAACTCCGACCAGCTCGACCAGGAGCCATGCACCACAACAGAGGTACCAACATCATGTGGGGAAACACAACGTCCCTTCAGACACCACTGCAAGAAAGGATGATAAACATGTTAGGCCTGAGAATTGTAATGGAAAAAAAATGATTGCATCAAAATGACTCACGAAGCACACTGAAAGCACTACCTGATTGGGAGCACACTCTGTCCCGTCCAGCAGCGGAACCAGGAGACGTTTGCAGGAACTGTCATCATCGGGATTAATGTGACATGACAGAACACGACAAGCTGGCTAAAAGGAAAAGAGACATGAATGATTATGTAGAATTTGAAGGATATGAATTTTTATATGATATGCCCCCTGGTATTATCAGTGAGATATTACAGGTAACATACTAGGTCAGGATTAGTGAAGGAGCAGGCTCTTGCATTGCTGCCAAAGGCTATACGACATTGGTCATCAACACCATAGTACAGCCCAGGCTTCCAGTCTTGTAAGGAGCCTCCCAGTTCTGGCAAATCTCTGACACATTCAGCTTTCCCTTCACTAGGAATACCAAAGCATGCAACATCTCAGTTCCAGCTCACATTGGAATATCACAATGAAAGATTCAACCAGTTTTTCAACAGAGTTGAAAACGTTATTTGAAGGAAATGCCAAAATATCAAATTGTAAATTAAATATTCCTTCAACGGCACCAGGTTGCATGATTAATGAATCTGAGCCGCTTCAGCCACCTGAAGAATGTGAGAAGCTGCTGTCTACTGCAGGGGGACCAGGTCAAATCCACACTGTTGTAGCCTCCATCAGCAGCCATCATGAAACCACTCCTGCTGCAGCTGTTTCCAATCCCATCGTGGTTGATTCCAAAACTGGAAAATTCAAGTTTTAAAATATATTAAAGTTAACACATTGCAGAAAAATTGAATTTCTGCACGGTTCAAATATTTATTTTTCTACCTTTAATACCAACTAGCTAGACTATTCTTTGCCAATGAGTTAAAAAAAAGAAAAAGCAGGAAACGGTTTAAAAAAAAGAGAAAAGGACAGGTAAATAACTTTTGAAGCTCTTCTGAAATGACTCATTTTGGAGCATTTTATTCTTATAAAATGTGACCATTCCTGTAAAAATGTTGCATCCTGTCTTGGCTTTATGTCCAAGTTCAGAGCACTAAGTAGTAAAAGTTAAAGTGGGCCAACTGAACACCTTAACTCAGTGGCCCCTAGAGGGGGGCCCAGACTTATGTCAGTGGGGACACAGGAAGGTCTAATAAAACTTAAAATGTTTGCACTGCTAGTAAATCATGAACACATTTTTTAAATCAACAAAAGAGATTTCAGCTACTGTTAGTCCCATTTTACCTGTGGCCAATTTCATGAGCAATGGTGATCCCCAGATCAAATCCGGTGTCCTCTGTTATCACGCAGCTCCATTCACTAGAACAAGCCCCTCCCAGCTGTGTGACCCCCCTCACCTGTTTGTTCCCATTAGGCAACTCCAGATCATACCTAAATAGTGACAACAGATAAAACTAGTTTATGTATGGATTAAATATTATGTATCTACCTAGTGTGCCCTGAGATGTATGCAGCTAACATACCTTGTAATATACAGCAGAAGATCAGCGTGTAGCGGATCTGTGTCATTAGACGGGTTGATCCTTCTTGCCCAGTCACACACACTTTTAAGAGAAGAGGTGATGTTGGTGGACATTTGGATCTCTGGCTGGAATAGGTGTTACATTAACAGGAGAAGTAAGGCACCACTGATGACACCCAAATAAATTCAATTCTGGATCCCAACAGTCCTGAATGTATGTTTCACTGTGCAATAATTTTGTTACAACTCAGGCTTAATCGTTATAAATTGGGACTGAGTTGTAACAGAGTGGCCCTTACCTCTGGTTCTGACAGGATGATCATGCGGACCAGGTGCACCCTCATGTTGGCACCCAGGTTCATGTCTCTCAACAGCTCAGAGGCCTGGGTGGAAATTGGAATGTGTATCAGATTATTATACTCCATCCTGCTCTGAGAGTGTAATTGGACTAAAGTACTGCAGTTCACTCCAGGGCTAGTTAAGGGAATATTTCAGCATGAATTAAACAACATCTAAACACATTTTCCCCTCTAATGTGGTGGGCTTGTTTGTTTTCAGTCTTTCATTATTTATTGATCACTCCTTATAGCAGCGTAACAGTATCCATACAAAGTTTGTTCCAGATTCTTATTCACTGCTGTTAAGATTCCTTAGAATAGCATGCTTGCACCGTTTTGTTGTGAAAGATTTGTCTGTGAAAGATTTGTCCTCAGACTTACAATATTGAGGTTGGTGAGGATGTATCGCTCCGTATCTTGCCTGTGGACCTGCTGGACATCAGGCCCTACCACCACCAGCAGCTCGAGATGGGTGATATCAGGCATAAGAGCTAAGCGTCGTGGACGGCTACTTGCTGTAAATGGGAAAAAGAATCTGCACACTCAATAAGAAACGTCTTATGAGGAAAGATGAGTGTATAGCACAGTTCAATGACAAAGGGATTTAAAAGGAATAGTCCAATATATCATGTGTTATTATACCATGATACAGGGAAGACAGCCTGACTGAGTGTTCTGATGTTGCCAATGACACACATACCTAAAGGGTCTGATGAGGCACCTGAGAATAAGTCTCTTGGACTGGTGGAGAGATTAACAAACCTCTGGAGAGAACAAAGAGCTTTAGTTAGTACTTACTTTTAAATACTTTTTAAAAACACACCAATTTTAAGGCTTTTCTTTGTTAACTGTCATGTGATTCCAGTAAAACGTAGTTATGATCCGTTTTGTCTCAGGATGGTGAGCTTAAAGCGGAAGAGTTCAATGCACTTTGCAGAAGTCCTGAGCAGTGCTGTCACTCACCGCAGAGCTCCTGTTCACCCTCAGCTTTCCATCTTCCATTGGAGATCCCATTAGAGCACTGAAGCCAGGCCATAGGAGCAGCAGACAAGCCTGAGTTATAAAAAACATGTTCCCCCACTTCTTTAGTGTCTCCCTGCTCTGCTTTAACACCAGCACGATGTGTAACCATCCAGCTCATACGGGACAGAGCCGAGCCAAAAGTGTATCAGCAACTTGTGTTTATGTAAACAGTAGGGACAAAGTTGATATGCGTCACATGTTTTTTTTTTCTCCTAATCTGGGACAGCGAGATTGCCCCAGATTTCAATCCATACCATGACTAATATGTGTATTTTCTGTCCTGTCACCACAGAACATTAAAAATACTCACAACCATGATCCATGATGACTTTTTGCAATTGAAATGTTGAGATGAAAATCCCTTTTGGTAGCTGTCATGTTTTATTCTGTAACCTGCTGTAAACTGCTAGAATAACCAATCTGCAATCATCCTGAATATTCCTAAGAACTACCAGTTGCAGCCATTAGAGGGCAGACACGATCCTCTGGATGAACTAAATGACAGGAAGTAGAGGCATACATGTAGAGTCCTCCAGAAGAATGTAAGGTATTAACATCCCTCATACTCATGAGAGGAATAAAACCAAGGCTGAATTGGTTTTTAGAAGGGCAGTATATTCACAGTGGAAACAATAAAACCCAAACTAAGCTATAACTGACAAACACTCTCTTGGGGGGGCAAAATAGCTATAATTATTTTCTTTTGTGGTTTAAACACAGCCAGATGACTGATTTCTCTCTCTAGACACAATTAATAGCACTTGTTTTAAAACAAAAAAAAGACAAAGAAATGTAATAGCAAGGTAGGAATTACATCAGTAAACCCATACAAGGTAGTAAATCCATCAAAATGATTATACAGAAGATTTTATTCCATCTTTGACTCAAATTCTTATACCCACTACTTAATACACAGAGTTTTCCTCCTGCTAAATAAAAATCATACAGACATTTAAAAATAAGCTAAATATATCCCAATGAACTTACAAATATTTTCACCATCCGGCCTGACCCCTAAGCTCTCTCTATTCCTGCTCTACTCCATTCCCTTCTTTCCTATTGGGGGTGGGGGGGATAGTTTATCTCCATGACTCGCGGATTCAAACCCCATCTGCCATTAGTCTGCCAGATATCTGTGTGTTGTCAGTCTGAATTAACAGCTGGTTGTCACAGACATTACACCAGCATTGCTGCTCCATTAAAACCTCAGCGCCACGCTGGATTTACCAAGCAAAACGGGCTGCGATTAGTGTTGTTGGATCCTCATACCCATGAGTGTTCCCTCAGAGGAGGGCATGGATTGTATATTTATGATGTTCTAAATTATATATAACAAGCCATATGGGATACTCAAGTGGGTATACTAGATGATGCCTCAGGAAAATGTTGTTTTTTTGCAGTTTCTGAAGAGAGGAAGAGGCTGTTTGTGCTGTTAAGTTTAACGCAGAAACCAGATTATCTTTTCATTTTAAAGTCTGATGACAGACCATTGAAACAAAACAAACTCAGTCACCAAGCTTCTTGGCTAGACATTTGGTTATAGTAGGATTTTCCACCGACAGGCTCAACCTCTCAGTTTCAGTTTTTGTGGTGCTCTTAAGTAGAGTGGCTCTGATTTGTATATAAAAGGCTTCTTGTTCATCTGCTGCTCTGTCATTCTGTCCATCTGTTACAATAACTGTGCACAAAAGCTAAATCCACCTGACACTTTATGGCAGCCCATCGCCTCAGCGCTTTATGTTTAAACACATGGAAGACATGCATCAATGTTATTGTGTTTATTTGAAGGAGGAATGAAAATAAGAAGGTAAATTTAAAGGCTTGCACAGTAGCATGGTAATCTTGCTCATGACCAGACAGATGTTTATAATAACCAGAACCTTTGGCTCGACTGTCTTTTATATATAAGTTACATGTTATCAGTTCTTACTTCAATAAGACGGCCTTGGTTAAATCTAGCAATCCTTTCATTTCAGTCTGACTGAAACATCGTTTTTCCATTCAAAGAAAGTTATATGACTATTTATAAATCTACCAGAGTGATGGATCAGGTGCTAAATCAAAGTGACAGCTGTGCTTGAAAATATTACCAAAAGGAGCTCATAGCATCTGTTTTTGCAAACATACTGACACTTTTTCTTATCCGTCATCGTGTAATTTGTTTATGTTTAAGTGTCTCACTCATCAAGTTATGATATAGGAGAATCTGTGAAGCCAGAAATGTTTCTTCCTGCTGATGAGGTTTTCACTGCCTTCCTATGCTCGCTCTGCAAATGAAGACAGATGTTGTGTTGATCCTGCTTTGTCAGAGCTGTAATGATGACGTTCCAATCTGTATAATGTACATATTGAGAGAGTGCTGAAACTCGATGGCACTGCAGAGTAGTCAAATATTTTCCAGGTTGTTTCTTTCTTCCAGTACACCCCCAGCTGTTTCGGCATATGCCAACAAATCACATTGATGTGATTTTGGTGTAGGGGCATTTAAAGATGTCCTCTGTGCTGACAGTTTCATAATGAAGATATATGGTTTCTGATGAATTGAGAGTTATACAACCATTGCAGAGCATCATTCTTAGTGGAAGTTCTTCAGTTATGCATGTTTCAATGACAGAATGATTGGGAAAAGGGAACAACAGCGGTGTCACTGTTTGGTGCTTTGAATGAGTCTGCAGAGGATATTCCTTCATTTTGCATGCAATGGCATCTGGATACCAGGAAAACAAGGAGTGGGAGTCACATATTACATTGACATATTTCCGTGTGGATGTGTAGGTATCTTAGAGGAGCATTTTCTGATAAATGAGTGTGGGATGACCTAAAATGTGGTGCATGTTCTCCTGTGCTTTCCGTCAGTGACACAGGCAAAAATAAAAAGAAATGTAAATTGAGCCCTCAGGTAAAACACCCCCGTCTTTAGCAAACGGAATGATGACATGTATTAGAATCTTTTCTCTTTTAAAGTAACATCTATATTGGAGCAAATGCTTGATGGTAAAATGTGTTTTTCAAATACATGGAGATTATCTGTCTATATTTGACTAATACCACATCCATTCAGATTTTTATTTATAAATCAAACACTCCAGTGTAAACTGCACAAAAGATCGGAATTTTTACATTAATTTAGCCCTTTCAAAAAAGCCATGGCCTCTTTTGCTTAGTCTCTGCCTTCTTTACCTGAGACTGTTCTAACTGCAGGGAAGGACACAGAATACTAAGCTGGCCCAGCCTGATAGCCCATATTTTGAGCCAGCCATCCAATGAAAGCTATAGAATGATCCTGCTGCAGTTGTTAAAGGACAAATCCAGTGAGTGAACATCTGTTTACATGCTGCTGATAGGAGCAGAATTTCAAAAAGCTGCACATGAAAATGTCTGACAACAACATTTGGACACAAGCATAAGTTAAAAAAAACAAAAACTTACAAATGAGACTCGTGGAAGAATTACCAGCCTTTGAATTAGTTGTGTAGCAGACTAATAAGCAATCAATATATGTGAGGAAAGCACAACGTTGATGCTTTACCCCAAATGGATTATTTGCTTCTCCTGTAACAATTACAGGAGTATGTCTAAAATCACAACCATTTATTTTCTCTTATGGGTGTTGCATTTCAAATATCAGTAGTCATAATGGACTAATTTAGAAAGCTGCCTAAGAAAACAGTTATGTGTCTTTGTGTCTGTTAATAAAATATAACTATCGCCTCATATGATGTGGCTGGGGTAATCTAAATTTTTAACTGAACAGATTGTGTTAATAGGTAGCCTGCATTGTGGAAGAGTAGACCATGCCATTAAACAGACCTGTTTAAAGAACATTAGGGGAATTATAGCCTACTTAAAGCTAAAGACTAGGATTTGTTGGCTTCTACTGGATCATTTGAGTGAAGTTTTTCCTTAATTCACTGAAAGTACACTCACTATATCTAGTTTGTACTACATAGACCCAGTAATATAGCCCACCACTTTAAAGCATTCAGCGCGGGTGTCTTGATGAACTTTCAGGACGGGTAGAGGTCGTTTACACATTAATAACCAGCCAGGAGCCTGTTGTACACAACACTCTTAATAATTAACACGAAAAACCATAAAGTACGCAAGTCATTTCACTATGAAAAAAGGACACTGTTTTGAGTTGAACTTATTCACTTATTTTGCAGTAAAACGCCACATATCTGCAACTGATGAAGTTAAAAAGTAATCCCTTCACGGAACAAGAAATGACACGTGTGAAGGCTGTGAAAGCGCACAAAGAGTCAGTGTATGACCACTGGTACCGCGACGTCAGTGTCTCTGGCTCTGAGCTGAGCTGGTCGGGGCCAGCAGCAACGTCACTCCCTGACGGCGAGCAGCACAGACGGCCATCCACGCGGCGCACAAGCGGCTCGCTCGCGGAACTCGGCGGAAGGAGACAGCGTCGGAGGCTCTCTGCTCTGTTGTGGGACTCACTGACTGGACGGGGGACCCTACGCTTTGTAGCTCGGGTAACACCAGCTCTCTCTATTCCAGGGTGCATGTTTCTTTTTCCTTTTTTTCTGTACCAGTGAAGTAGCAACACGGAACAGCGTGGGTACCTAACGTTACCAGTACACAACGACTAGCAAGCTTCCCGCATTGTCGCTGTTGTCATGTAGCCATAAACTGTGTTGCTATGGTACTGCCAGGCAACATCCCACCTGCTGCTGCTGCGACTGTGTGCATTTCTCACACCTGTCATACATGTGGAATTAATAGACACAACTATATTGATGCATTGTTTGAATGTGTATGAGTTTGTTAGTTGTGTGGGTTTACCCACCTGTTTGACTTACATCGATTTAAACATCAATTTGTTAAAACTGCTTATTTAAAACAGTGTAAATACAGTCTTTCCTGAATTTAGATTACCAGTGCACTTTTAACTACACACAGAGTTTTAGCTATTGGCTACATTCAGTAGTAATAAATGTCGTGTTTTTCCACTTAAATGCCAGTGTGTCTGTAGCTTAAGGTGGCAACATAGACCCACTTGCACTGAAAGGCAGGACGTGCTTGTCATACCCTCTCTAACTGCTTTCTGTTTATTTTAATAGCGTCTGAGTAATACCCAAGACCTCAAGGCTTGAGCAAACCCAAGATGGTGATTACTAGCATGGCATCCCTCAGAAGGACATTGCTGGCTGTGGACGCAGAGAGCAGATGTTTACTTTGAAGGTGGTTATTGCATACAGAATAGTTTTCTACTTCTGCACCTAAGACTGCTGCTGCTGTGGTTAGAAATTAGTGCATGCCAACAACAGGCCTGTGATATAAAGAAATTCCATTATCCCTATCTCTCGGCTGCCTTGACAGAAAAGAAAATCACCAAGCCATGGTGTCGTGAGGCCAGGAAGGAGGGAGAATTATGAGTCAGAATGGAGGAGAAAGGAAAACTGTCACTCTTCAAATCCGCCTATAAACTTAGTAGACAGCTTACATGCTTATTTTAAGAGCACCACCAGATGCCTTATTTTGCTGTTTAAACGGCGTCTGAAATGGAAGAAGTAAAAAGGGGCCGGTCGTCTCTTTTGCTTTCCACAAATTAAGACTAAAACTTTTAAAACCTCTTACTTAAACTGCGATGCGCTTATGAATTCAAAGGATTAGAGCTAAGGCATTAAGAGCGAGTGCAAAGTGCGGGCGGATGCATCCAAATAAAGCTCTATTCATTGTGTTTTAGTTTACACACCTCTTTATCTCGGCTGTCAAAAGGGAGGATTCTGTTCTACAGTAACTTACCCAGAGCAACAGAGATAGTGGTGGGAAAAGGAGGGGTGGGAGGAGTGAGAAGAACAGAGAATGACTGTGAGGGAGCGAGCGTGCTTAACCCAGCCTTTGAGTGACTCTTGTATCCAAGGACGAAGGTAGCAACGCATCCGAACGCCACTCTTCGCCCACAGACTGCTGTGAAGAAATGAGGCAGACACATAGGCACTCGGCGGCGCTCATATAGGCTCAACAACCTGCTGGCCTCGCTTCACAGAGCACCCTGGGTTTTGACGCGTCTCACTGGAGTGCCAGGGCTGATGACTGAGCAGATCATGACCACAGCTAGAGTGAAACACATAAAAGGATAGACTCATGTAGCTTGAATGGGAGTTTTTTCTCTCTTTTTTTTTAACTTATCAGAGCAAACCAAAGAAAAGCAAGATTTCTTCTTTTTCTAATCGGTGTCATCGCATCTAAAACCAGCTCGCATCTGTTGTATATTTTTGGCAGAGAAGCGCGCTGGAGAGGAGGTAGTAACAGGTGCTGCTTGCCAAGGTAAATTTGGAGGCGTGGAAGAGAGCTGAAGATCATGGGGAAATCAAACAGCAAGCTCAAGCCAGAGGTGGTAGAGGAGTTAACAAGAAAAACCTACTGTGAGTATCTTCAAGTCTATTTGTTTTTGCTCATCTCAGGAAAAACAAAAAGTAAGTTAATTTCAACAGTGTGAAAATTTAGCATTATGATTGAATATGTAGAATTCAGTGGGAATTTCTTGTATTGATTTTTTGCTGCAGCTAATCATATTATCCACCCACACTGCATCACACAGGCTTTACAGTAAGTAGCTCAGCCTATTGGGATTCTACACCTATCTTATTATTGACGGAACAGAGCTGCGTCTTAATGTGTGTTCCCTGTTTGATTTAAGTTTGCATCTAAATCTTGTCGGAAAGTTGCCATCGGCATGTTTATGTCTAGCTGAGGCAATTTATAAATATAGAGAGGCTGGGTTTGTGTCAGCTACCATGGAAAGATGTGGTTTTATATGCTTTTAATGGACCTTCCCTTTCTGTAATTTTTCTTTTATTTGCTTAAGTGGCAGATGTAGAATTTGCCAGGTGTAGATTTATGCATTCTATGGCAAGCTTATGCTCAGTAAGGAAATAACCCAGAGTTTGAAATTTACATTGACTTCTCTTATGCTTGTTCTGGTGCCTTTGCTTCTTCCAGCTTTATATCTACCACTGAGCAAAGCAAAAGAAGAAAAAAAACCCATCTTTTTATTTAATTTGGGCACAGATTGCATTTCTTGTTACTACTAGCGACTCTATTTTAATCATTTCTGTGTTATTTATGGTGCACAAAGTTATTATTATTTGTGCAGTACAGTGTGCAGGTGTGGGTGGGAGTTGACATCCATTGGCTGCTTAATGACAGTGTTATTTGTGTGTTGGGTCCCTACACAGCAGAAGCAATGATGGCTGCTGTAGCAGGAAATTGCTGTGGAGGAAGATTAGGCATCACGCTGGGCTGGACTGCTTGCTGCTGTCCTGTACTCGCTGTCTTTTTCTCTTATCCTTTCACCCTGTCTCTACAGCTTTACCCCCCAATTGCCCTCTTGGAGTAGGGAATAGAATAGTATAATTAGGATCTTATCTGGTTAGCATCGCTGAGAGGGGCACTAAGCTTTCTTTCTCAGTATGATCATTCTTTCTTCTTCTGTCGTTGCTTGACTTCATTCATTTTTGCTTTCTTTCATCCTATTGCATCTTTCTCTTATTGTCCCACGAGAAGCTTTGTCTGCTGTTTCAGTCAGTGCTTTCTTTTGGTTCTTGGCAGATTGGGGACTTTATTATTTCTATGCATATCTCTTTTTGTTTCAGCAGTAGAAGAAACAGGGTGTTTTTACCCAGCATGTAAAGTCCTCTGTTTTAATAAACAACCAGGAAGGGTTCTTAATTTTCAGATGTATAATCAGAGTCAAAGTCAGTCTACTGCTTTGTTGTGAGCTTATGAATTCGTAATACAGAATAAACGTTATATCTTCAGTTATATCTTCATTTAAGCCAAGCACACTTAAAAATTGTGAAAAAGCTATAGTACATCTAGTAGCCACAGACTCTTTTTTTTTTTTTGGTTTTCATTCGTTTGGAAAAAGCTGTGCAAAAGAGCTTCATTCCACCCAGAAATGCTTTTCTGAATTAGAGCTCCAGCGTCACATGGATTGACCAGCAGTGCTGCTAAAATCTCTGCAGGATGTAGGGCAGACTCCATGTAATAGCACGAGAATTTTGTAAGTTGTCAAGAGACCATGCCACTCACAGTGACAGAGTCACAAGCCGGATGTGTTCTAACAGACCCCGCAGGGCCAGCCGGCTAAGTGGATCCAGTAGTCAACTGCAAATGGCTGATTGCATTATTACCCATAGCTTCTAACGGAGTTATGTAAGACTATTTTTTTATTGAAATCATAGCCATGGTAAATTTGGCTCAGTTTTTGACTGCATTGACTTTTGAGGCCGATTTAGTGGAAGCTTGGCTTGGCTGACAGTGGTGAGATTGACCTGACATTTATTGCCCAGGAAGTGGTCACATGACAGATTTCTTGGTAAAATGCTGAGCAGAACAAATTGAGATGCAGATACATGCATGCAAAAGCAGTCAGTCTTGGTTCCTTATCAGCAGCGTAGCATTCTGTTATATGAAAATGTCATGAAAATTTCTTCACCAATTCCTCACTAGGAGATTTTTATGGATACGTAATAGAAGTATAGCCTACACGATAATGGCCACTTAAAAAGTGTTTTATTTATAGTAAATGTATGTCTAGGCATTCACTTTTTCCCTTCATGATTTGGCTTCTAGGTGGTATGCCCTCTTTGAAACCATGACTCTTAATCATTCAGGGTTAAATATTATAGTAGGTAAACTGAGCTTTTAACTGATGTTGTCTTTATATTCCATTTATTTTGCCTCAGGCAAAGCAAAGTGGTGGTACACCAGGTTTATTCTTAGGCTCGACCTGCAACAACAACAGGACTTTAGAAAGTCTCTCTCAAAGGACCGCCCAGTTAAACTAATGTTATTGATTTTTGGCCCTCATTTTCATTAGTAACCCCAGGGGCCAGGAGGCTGAAAATTGCTTTGGTTACTTTAGAGAAAGTAAAGAGTCATGGGAAAGCCATGTGGAATTGGTTGATTAGATATATGCAGATAGTAGTGCTTGTGTGGGCATGATAACACATCCTGCTGCCTGAACTGTTCTCTTTTTTAAATCTGTGGCCGACCTTCATTCTCTTAGCTTTGTTTGTCTTTGGTGGGATCCCTGCAGTTTACGTCCACTTGTCTACTACTATCCAGGCTTGGAGGAAAGATTGTTTGCCTCTTCTGAAAACACATAAGCCATTTACTCCCCATCTCAATAAAATCGTGCTACTTTCAAACGAGGGTTTCCTTTTGTGCTCAGAAGATATATGTTTGGAAAGGATTAGGCCAATATGATTAACTACCAGGCTACTTTTTCTAGGACAGCCAAAGTTTTTTCTCTGAACTAACATCACTGTTTACTTTTTTTTACAGTTACTGAGAAAGAGGTGCAGCAGTGGTAAGTATTCACAATGGTGCATTTTTTTAATTGATAGTTTTTCTGATGTGAGAATGATTATGTATCAGAATTTATATCATCACTAGCAGAACTTGCATGAAACCAAGGTTTTAACGAAACTCACTTGCAAAACACACTTTCTTTCATTTTGCCCAGGTTTTAGTTTCTTCAGTCCATATTTACTGGTGACTTTATAGTTGATTTGAAGCCATCTCCCTCACACTTCCGTGAAGATAGATGAGCTCTGAAAATAGGAGTACTTTGAAGGCTGATAATGGCGATACAAACATTTCTGTGGTGCATTCCTCCTGCAACCTTTTTAGTCTATTTGCAAAAGAGATGTTTGATAAGAGAGGAATGGCGGGGGTGCAAGGTTGCCTCACTTTCAGGCTTTCATGACTACATGGCCACGAAGCCTTCACAAGGTTACAGATTAGTAATCCTTCCTGTCAGATTTTGTACCGATTAGTCACAGTGACCTGTAGCAGGATCATTCTGAAAAGGGTTACACATTCTAGCAAAGATACTTTAGGCAAATAATGATTACAAAACCGAGGTGAGGGATCAACTTTATTGCTATGTGTGAGTTTGTGGACGTTTTTGCAAAGAGACAGTGTGACCGCTGCTGGCTCATGGTTAAGAAACAATGCATCCTCATTACAGAGATGACTCAAACATGAGTACAGTCATCGTTTTTTTCTATGGCATGCTGCCATTAAGACAAAGAATCGCGTATATCAGAGGAGGGACCACAGGAATAATGGATCACTTTTCCATGTTCACACTTCACTTCTCCTGCTTTGGTTTTGCATTTCACATCCTGATTCATGCATGAGAAGCTTTTCATGTCCTCTGTTAGGCGCTTTAGAGAGGAAAGTAGCCATGGCACATTTGCAGCCACACAGCAGCAATGCCAATAGAGATCGCCTGATATTGGAAGGCCCAGAGTCTTCGAGCTGGCCATTCTTTGGGACTGCTTCAGTGCATTACGGCAGAAAACCCCCCTAACCTTCTTGAACCTCCTCTCCACCGGCTGTGCAGTGTGTTAGCTCGCCATCACTAACACTGTGTTTCACAGGCAAGTTTGCATGTGTCCTCACTTGAAGTTCAGCAGCAATCAACACGGCTGAGTGTGAGGGATGAGAGGGAATTTTACCAGGGGAAATGCCAGATGGCGTGTAATTAGAGCACAGGAACAGACACAGAAGAATTAGCAGGGTTAGATAAATGCCTGTGTTGTGCATTAAATTTGTTCCCCTCTCTAATTCTCCTCTAAGGGAACAACATTAGTATGCCGGAGGCCTACCTGAAATCAATAACAAAATCCCATGGCTCAGTAATGTTCCTGCCAGTGAGGCAGGAGCAAAAGAAACATCCTACACAGCTCTTTAGCAAGCCACCATGCTAGATGCCATTGAGAAGTAGCCAGTGTTCGATATAAATACTTTATAGTCAAGCCGGCTCCCCAGTATGGTCTGATGCTTTATGTCACATCTTGCTATGTCCCAACATGTTTCATTATTATACTTCTTTATGTACAGGCTCACTATGCATGTTTTAACACTTATGCCACCAAGAACATCTGTGGTACATGATCTGTTCCTGGCAAAGTGATTCTGATTGTAAATGCAATGAATAGCTGACACAGTGAACATGTTTAAGCTGCGGTACAGTGATTACTGTGTACCACTGTATATCTGTGTAGTCTTATGTAACTTTACTGTTAAATGTAATATTGGCCATATGTGCTTTGCCTATGAAAGGCTAATCACTATTTGACTTTTAAAGCAAATTATGATGGATGGATGCATAGCAATTTAACTGGATGACTTTATTTCAGTTACATATAAATAAAAAGTTAATGGTTAAATAGACATTTAAATGCAAACTTAAATGTCTATTTAACCATTAACTTGAAAATAATGCTGGATAATAATAAATATTTTATTAAACACAGTTTTAAATAGTATTTATTTTAAATTTTCCAAGTTATTATTTGTTGTTTAGTTCTACGTACACTCTCTGTATGAGAGCTATGTCTATGTCTACTTTTACTAGAAAGTAGAAATGACATTCTATATACCACAACAAAGTAAATCAGATGTTTTCTCCACAAGGGGGCACACAGATATAATGGCAGACCTGGGTAATAAATTTGATATATTCCTACACATGCATCTCTTAAAACAAACAAACATATGAGCAACCCCAAAAACGAAAAATAGAAGAAAAAAACCCAACACAAACGTCTGGTTTTAGGATAACAGTTATATGGGTTATTATTATTGAGGTGTGCCCTCAGGTTCCTGATGGTGGTGTGAAGCTAACTTTAACTCGACCCACAAGTGTGCTATCTACAGATCACTGGTTAATTTTGAGCTCTTAGATTATTTGGAATGCAGATTATTTCCACTGTGGAGTACAGAGTTACCTTACATTTGTTACACTTTGTTTGAAAGTTGTCCATCATCTGCAGAAATCAAAGGCTGACTTTGATAGTGCTGCTGTCATTGAGGAGTATTGATTTGAAAGAAAATGTGCTTTGAAAAAAACAAAAAACAAACATTTTTATGATGACAGAACATTTAGACTTTCTGTTGAATATATGTGAAGTTATTGTCAAGTTAAAGTACTAAAAACACACATTTCTTTTAAAAACAATTCTGAACTTGCTCACAAGCTAAGTTACATTCGTCATGACTGGATGTTACATTAAGCAGGCAGAATCCCCTGCCTTAACCCTAACCCTAAAACCTTCATTTTGGCTCTAAATATAATCTAGTTTCAACCTCAGACTGCTCTTCCAAGTGTCTTGATTCCACTGAAATGTGGTCAATGATGTTGCAGTGCTTTCTTTCCATAAGTTTTATCATCCTCCAAATATTGTTGGGAAAACTTGCAGGAAAACTACAGCTGCTTACTCATGTTGTTTGGTGCTGCAGTACATGCCACGTCATGTTTTGATGCTTATTTTTTTATTTATTTTTTTTAAAAGATGGTCTAGTATATCTGCAATACTGAATATCAAAAGTTTAAAATTTGCTTAAATCTGTCCATCTTTGGGGAGAACAAATTTGATTTTCTTGGTATATTTTCATTACTAATTTTATGATTTACTACTGCACTTGACTTTTTTACTGCTAAATCAAACTAAACTGGGAACCTCTGCAAGGATAAATAAAGACTGCATAAAGAATGCGTTGTATTGGTCATGGGATTTGGTTTTTATAGTGTCACCTGAAAAATGACAGAAGAATTCAGGTAAAATGGGTCGGCTATGGATTATGATATGCATTGTGTGTTCTGCACTTTGAATACCAAATAGGTTATACTCTGCATTATAGCGAGCTGGGCTTTCATTTCCCCACACATCTCCAGATAATTCAAATGTGTGAATTACATGGTTCTGCTGTCTTCTTGCCTCTTTTCTTGCTGAACTTTTTTCCAGCTGCTGCTGCTCAAAGCAGCACCCCTCCATGTCTTTGACTGTATGGAGCTGGCTTTGTTATCTTTGAGGCAGATTAAAAGTAAAAGAGTTTAAGAGGAGTGAGGAGCCAGCATGCACTTTGAGAAACTCCGTACTAGTCTTTATTCTTCATCAAAACACTCTTCCAGGCCTTAATTAGAGATCAGCTGTATTTTCAGTGGCTTTCACTGAATCCTAGGTGAACATGCAATACCCCCTTGTGTGAAGCTGCATTTTAGGAGCTTTTATTTTTCTGTTAGTTCATCCTTCTCCTACTGCTAATTGAGCATTTATTATTGTAGGGACTACCATCCTCTTCGCTTCGCAGCCTATTCGCTGCTTGACCTGTCAGTTTAACTCCATGACTGCTGCTGTCCGTTAGGAAGATGTACAAGGAAACTGCCCACCTTTGAGTGACTGCACTTCAAATTGCTTGTGAGATGCTTCTATATTTAGGCTAATAGAGATGTTAAGTCATTCTTTAGATATGTCATTTCTAGGAGCAAGAGGAAGCGCTCAGCCTTATCTATCGGCTGTGCATATTTTCAAAACTGAAGCGGAGAGAAATTTGATTAGAGTTAACCACCGTGGGCTTGCTATTGGATTAAGGCGATCATCTTATCTGTGAATGAGACAAATAGCTTTGCACTTTACCTTTTTGATCTCGAATAATCTTTCAAACTGAATCAGTAATGCCTTCTGTAATAGATGAGGAGGTGACTTCAGTCCTTTGTCATGGTTGTCAGATTGTGTCTTGTTTATGATTACTCACTGAAGTCTGGTTTACATCATGTTTCCTGAAAGATCTCCAATCGGGCTTCATTGCAGGTACAAAGGCTTCATCAAGGACTGTCCCAGTGGACAGCTGGATGCTGTGGGCTTTCAGAAGATATATAAGCAGTTTTTTCCATTTGGAGATCCCACGAAGTTTGCTTCGTTCGTATTCAATGTATTTGATGAAAATAAGGTAGGAAATAATTCAGGTAAATGATTAATCCAGAGAACTTTTTAAAATCTAATTTTCTTTTTTCTGAGAGTTTCGGGCTCATGCTGTGCACATAATGTGTTAACAACCCTTAAAGATAACAGCTGTTTGACTGAGTATTGAACAGAAATGAGGTTTTATGTTAATTGTATCTAAAGAGTGATGTTATTGAAATATGTTACAAACAGGTCATCAAGAGCTGTCACAATATCAGATTTTCACAGCACAACCACAATGACCAGAAGCATTCACAATTTTAAACCTGCGATGTCACAATCATTGACTTAAAAAGAATTTTAAAAAATCAAAACTGGACAAACCCTTCGTCACATGGCCCGTGTGTTTCTGAAGAGCTGAGAAGAGGCTCATTGGGAGGTTCTCACCTTCACGCTCTCATTACTCCTGAAGCACAAAAACGGGCGCTAAGAGGGTGGCTGTGAGCATGGGGAGCATAGATGGGGAGGTATGATTGACACCCATCAAATACTGAGCTACCAGTAGCTACAAGCTAAAAAAGCTAACAAAGCTAACCTGGAGCTAACAGGAGTGCGCCAGCTAACGGAAGTAGGTGGGGTAAAGCTACAGCACACTATTAGCTGGCCATATACTGCAGTTGTTCTACCCCTTTTGCCAGACATCTGCCACCTTTCAATCAAAAGGACACACCCCCAATTATGAAGAATTGAAATACCATATAAACTGATGAATTACAAATAAATTTGCTCCCTTCACAGTTGTCATGAAGGGAAACTTACCAGGCTGTAAACATGTTTAATTCTGATTTGAAGTTGGCCTTAACATGGTGGTCAATGAGGATTTGCTCTCTTTTGGAGCCAGCTCCTAGTGGATGACGGCTTATCTGCAATTTTTGGCACTTCCACTCGACTTTCACAGCCGGAGGTTGCAGCTCGGTCGGTACAGACCTTAATATTTCCATACAATCAACATCAAAATCATCAAAATTTAGATTTTTATTTTATACATGAAAGTTTAGTCAATTCCAATAGATAGATAGATAGATAGAATTTTGTCCTCATTATTGTGCGTTTTTCAGTATTGAGTCATAGCATCTTAAATACAGTATGTAGCATTTTGCAGTGTACCACACAAACCTCTTGTGTACATCGTTATGATTATTATATAACAGTTTTTTTCAATTTAAGCTAATCCGTTAACGGTTTAAGGGTGTGTTGATGTAGCAAGTTGTAACAAGGCTGGTCTTATTAAACATTTGTCTCAAACATTCCCCTCCCCCATTGCAGCTGGACATGATTATTATTTAAATTGCATTTTAGCAGAGAAACTACAGGTATTGGGGAGCTCCCTATATATTCTTGAGCCCCTGGAGGTTTATTGAGAAGAGTTAAGAGGCTTTGTGTCAGAAAGATCAGTCAGATGTTTAGCTATGACCCTCATTACCGTTAGGCACCCCATAGTTATAGAGTGCATTGATCTTAACAGTTTTTATGGCTTATGTCATCGACAGTGCATGACTTCAGCATTTTCTGGCTAGACAGATGTCTGGTAGAGATAAAGTTAGCCGGCCCTGGGGGGCATGAAGAAAGCCTAGCAGTTTCTTTTGAAAGAATAATGGGAACACGTGGGGGCCACAGGTAGTCAGCTGTTGCGAAGGAATGTAGGACGACCTTTGTAATGCAACACAATCCTTTAGTATCTACAGAGAATGTAAATTGACCAAAATCTTGATGGCTCCACTGCTAGAAAGTTGATGTGTATACATTGCCTTTGCCCCTCTCAAATTACTTGTAAGAGAAGGTCACAACTTACTAAATTGCTATGTTTTTGTGGTATTTGAACCACATTGAGTCTCAGTTTTATATGTTATTATCTTCCTTGTCAGCAGACATCTCTGCACAATGTGTCCCTCCACAGAAAGTTTTGGGAGGTTAATTGAAAATTTTGGTGCAATCTGGTGAACTGGATTTTAACAAAGCTGAGATTAAATGGATGTCAGAGTGGTGTAGTTTCTCCATTTTGGGACAAAATTCTCTGTCATGCCCATTTCAGATCTAGAATGATTAAAAAGTATGAAACACAGCACCAGTACATTGAGGTTATGTTTGTGCAGTGTAGAGTTTTAGACAGTGAACTAGTAGCATCCATCTTACTAATGACCAGAGGTGACATATTTCATCCTCAGGAGAGCCAGGTGCGGGGCAAAAATAGCAGCTCACTTGAAGCAAATGTGTGGCCCTGTTTTCCTGGAGAATACAGCAAGGACATTAAGGTGTTCATATTGTCCCTGATCTCTCTTCACTCTTTCTCTCACTTGTGGCACTCTCAAGGATGGACGCATCGAGTTCTCTGAGTTCATCCAGGCCTTGTCAGTGACCTCCCGGGGGACTCTGGACGAAAAGCTGAGATGTAAGAGGATGCCTCCCCTCCTTTTTTTTTTTTTTTAAGAAATCTAAAATCTGATTGCCATGTATCGCATAAGAGAGTAGAACTGGGTTCTAAGAAATGGCAAACAAAAGATTACCCAGATGTAGCGGCCTTTTGTGGAACAAAAAAGCAACAGAAGCTTCAGTTATAATGTCATAACAGCTTAAAGAAAGAGCTTGTATTACATCAAAAATGACCAATGGCATAAATCACTATAGCTTTCTGAACTCAGCATGGACCCATAAACCAGAAACACTTGTAATAAATATCCATATCATTGCAGTAAAACTTGTATATTTGAACATTTTGTCTCTTTACAGGGGCTTTCAAATTGTATGATCTTGACAATGATGGCTACATAACCCGCGATGAGATGTTAAACATTGTTGACGCTATATATCAGATGGTGGTAAGTTTTGCATTTTAGCTCATTTATGTCATTGAATTCTTTACCTGATCTACAATCAAATGATTTCATGTCTTAGGGGAACACTGTGGAGTTACCAGAAGAAGAAAACACACCAGAAAAGCGAGTGGACCGCATTTTTGCAATGATGGACAAGGTTTGTATTGAACCTGAAGTGATAAAAACAAAACTGAAGCATTAGATGATGCACAATGCTATGTGACTTTGTGTTTTATAACAAAACGTTGTTTTTAAGGCAGTTGCTTTAAGTGCAAACTAAAAACTATTAGTTTACCATTAATAAAACAGGGTCTGCCTCTGTTGCCACCCTGAAGGCTTTGATATGGGCGTTATTAAGTTTAGAGCTGTTAGCTGTAGCCACCTAAGCGTCACTAACACTGCCCGCAGTCTATAAACATCACATATAGTCACCTCCAGCTCTCGCCCCAGTGTCCACTCCATCGGCTCCAGGAATCTACTCCACATTAGTGAAATATGAGATGCAGCCTGCATTTGTGTGTTTGTCAGCTCACTACAGCAAAGCTCAGCCCATAGGACTAGCTGTGCAGCACACATTGATTTGTATTAGCAGAGACTGGCTACCTTTCAAGCGTACTGAACCAAAGATCAGTCTATCAGCATAGAACAGGGGTAACATGATGCAGCCTAACAGTTTCTTTTGCCCCCTTCTGGTAAATCCGTGTTAAACGTTATGAGACTTCAATTTTCATTTTTGCTTCATGTTGCAGAATTCAGATGGGAAGCTCACTCTGCAGGAGTTTCAGGAAGGGTCCAAGGCAGACCCCTCTATTGTTCAGGCACTGTCCCTCTATGATGGACTTGTGTAGGAATGGCAGGTGAGTGGCTTCAACAAACAAGCTAGTAAAGACACACTTCTCTGCTTGGATGATGTTCAGTCTCAGGTCATACTTCAGCTCCATGTTAATGCTGAGTAATTCTAATTTAATTAGAGTAAACCAAAAAGGGAAATTCAGTCCGTGGGCTGATACCAAAGTGTGGAAGTCATATTTTGCTCTCACTTTGTTTTCATGAATTATTCAAATGTCCCACTTGTTTACTGGCAGGATGATAGTCTTGCAGTGCTGAATGAAGAGTGAGACCAGTTTTCTCCTCTCACTGTCTAATGTAATGCACCGACTGCTGCCAATTGTTGCTGACATCCTGCTCGGCGTTTTGTCAACTGTGAAGTGAACTTGTGAAGCATGTATTCTTAGTAATGCTGTTTAGCTGTTATCTAACATGTTTGTGAACGTACCCAGGTTTTATGACCCTACTCACTGTCATCAGTTGAAATGGTAATCTATCTTGCAACTTCTCAGATGGGTCCGGTTCAGCATCTTCCTGCCCGTTACACACCAGTGCAGCGCCATCGCACCTGTAATGGGCTGAAGCCTCATCTGATAACCCACAAGTGGACTTCAAACTTTTGTCGCACGGCCCATACAGCATCTGTGTCAAGTAGCCGTTCATCTACATTTCCCGTAAGGATAGTGTACAAAAAACCCCTCTGATATGACGGCGAAGTCAAGCGTGCCAGCACAACCCCTGGTCATTTATCTGTGCTCCTACAGCTATGTAGCGCCCTGCCCACCCCTGTGAGGCGGGGACAGCGTTTAAGCATCTCTGCAAGCGCAGCATTGCAGTTTTCCGGTGGACAATCTGAGGACACAAACTCCCCTCACAAATGTTTGAATGCTTCTTGGTTAAATGCTCTAAAGTACTGGATGTCTGTGAACTGCTCAGAGAGACTGCTGCTGCTTCATCATCACACTGAAACACTTCAAATTTCAATCTGAGAGAATTGTCTCTCAAAGTTGTCAACTCAAAGTTGCGAAGCAGTATAGTGTATATTGTATAATGTAAATATTATGGTAATTTATTTTCTGCTTTGCTGCATTTATGAGAATTTCCTCATAAATATGGAATGAAATTTTTTATTTTTATCAAAAGTGTTAAAAGACTATTGCACTGTATCTTTCATTGTTTCACTTTGAGGTTTCCTTTTCTTGATTTTATTTGAAGAGGAATGTTTAAGTAGCACAGTTTTTTATGGATTATTTTACTATGTTTGCAGTCCTTGCACCCTGTTGTGTTTTCATTTCCCTGTTAGCACGAGTAAGTAGTGTTGCCCCTGTCGCATACTTACATCCTGAACGACATGACCAAGCCACTAAGCAAATTCTCACAGCTTTACATCAGAATTGAGGCTTGGTGTTTCTTTTAACAGCATTGCACTCCGCCCTCGCCAACACAAAGCCTGGCTCACTGAGAGCCACAAACAAGACATCAATTCTGGTAATAAAACTTTTGTGAGCGCGGTGGTTGCAATTGTCTACTTGGTATTTGTCCTGTGTGATGCCTGAGCATGCGATGATGCCTTTTTCCATTCTTTGATCATTTATTTGATCTACATTCTTTTTTATTGCATCTTTTTTTTTAAAATCAGCAACACTGATGTTTTTTGCCTTATGCTAATTATTATTTACTAAATTATTGTCATTTCTCTGTTTTAATGGTATAAGAGCACAGAATAAATGCATTTAAGTGGGTAACATTTCAATTACTGTATTTTTAGTTTGTAAAGGATAGGAAGTTGTTCATTTTTTATATACAAGTGTTTTGGATCATTTTAAGAAGCTGCTTTGTAGCTTGATCATTGCTAACTTGTTTTATTTGTAGAATTTTAAACTACCCTGATGATAATCAGAATTTAACATGATAATGTTTGATTGCACAGACTCTAATGCATTGTATTAAAAATGGAATCTATTCTTAGGTCCAGTATTGCACTGTGCTGCCCCACTGATAACAAAAGGTGTCATGTCGAGCTTTAGTGCCTGTTATGCTTTGCAGCACAGAATCCAACTTGCCAACTTGCTCTGTGGTGTAAGCCTTCACGTTATGGTTGTGTGATGAACAATGAACTATGAAACTGTGATGTCTTGCATTGATGGGTGAATTAATGAGGCTTGGCTGCTTTTGAAGTTGCCAGGCTCCCTGGATCTGCTCAGAAGTGCTTTTTGTTTTCCTCTCATCAAGGACAGACAAGTGGTATCAAAAGGAGGAAATGTCCAGAGCTTTGACCAGTGACTGTTATGTCCTTCGGCTACATCCTTGATTCTTCTTTTTGTATTTGCAGCATGTGTTACTATGTGCAGTAAAACACAAGTGTATTTTGAAGTGAACCACAAGCTTTCTGTGTCAAAAAAAAAAAAAATCCTCTGGATTCTTCCTACTTCAGAAGAAGAAACTGAATTATTTATTTTCAGAAGTTCATTCATCTGTAAGGCCCTGTCTTATTCTTGCTATTTAGTCATGAGGAGCACCGCATTACATTTAATGATCAATAACATGTCTGTTCAGATGCACAAAAAGCACACAGCGACATTCATACGCCAAGGGGTTATTTCTCTGCGTGGGCTATGTATAAAATTAGGCTGGTGTCATGCTGAATATAAACCACGGTTATTTATATAAACGAGGCTGTTACTGAGACAATGTTGTCGATACGTCCAAAATACGGACTGCAGACCCCACTGATTGTGAGCATAAAGCTGTTGAAAACCGCCTCTCCAGGGGCCCGACACGATTAAAATCAAAATGAAGTTAAGGAGTGTTGAATGGGGGTAAAAGCTTCGAAGTCACTGTGGGGTCGAGTTACACAAGCTCTCTCACACACACACGAGCACTGAAAACCAGGTTGGGTCTTGGGAACCTTATAATACACATCTCCGCCCCCGTTTGATGCGTCAGCTCTCCTGGGGCTCTCCGACGCGCGGCCAGTCCACACGCGCCTCCAAACTTTACGCATGGATGTCGTTCTGTGGAAGTAGTTACAACTCGATTCCAGTGTTTCAACTGAGCCGTGTTGCCGGAGATATATTTTCTATTCAAAAGGAAGAAGTCCCAGACTCGTCTGAGTGACTTTGAAAACGTACCTAAACCTTTTAAAACTTTCTTTTAATACATTTTTTTTAAAAAAAACATCTTTGATTTTTTATTTATTTGATTCGCCTCATTCCAGCATACAAATGCAGTAAATGTGGGGACGGGGGGTAACAATGTCCGGTGCCTTATTGAAGTGCCTCGGCTTGGCGCTCTTCATCAGCGTGCACAGGCTCCTGGCAGACTCCTTGGTAAACCCCCAAGTTGTGGAGGCTGATGGATCCGATGACAGCGCATCGACTCTGGCCTTTGTGTTCGATGTTACCGGCTCCATGTACGACGACCTGAAACAGGTGATCGAGGGAGCGTCACGGATCCTGGAGAAGACCCTCAGCCGGAGGACCAGACCTATCAAAAACTTTGTCCTAGTTCCCTTCCACGATCCAGGTATTTTCAACCCACAGTTTTTTCGTTTAACTAAACATGTAAAATTGTACACATTTCTACTGATCTGATTGTTTAGCTGTCACTCGCACAATGAAATTTTTTTTTGGGGGGGGGGGTTTACAGTTACAGCAACATGTATCAGAACTGTTGCATGATAATGCTTGGCAGACTGAGTTAAAACCCCTCTCATGAAGCTGTACAAGAAACCTGACCTGATGCAAGACATCAGGCAGAATTATGCAATTTTGTGGAGCAAGTCATTAATGGAGCAGGTAAAGCTTCTTTTACCAGCATCATGGAAAAAAAACAAAAACCTTCAGCTTGAAAATAAGAGTGTTCTGATGGTGTTTGCACACTGATGAGAAGCATATGCTGTCTGCTTGTGTGTAATTACCCCAATCACCCCCTCCATACTCCTCCCTTAGCCTCCGGAAAACCCTCACAGCCCCCAGTTTAGCCAGGGGGAAAGCAAGTGGGGGCGGGTGGGCTAACATCACACATGTTGTCTGTGTTTAATGTGCCCTGCCCTTGGGGACATTGTAAACTTTCAAGATTGCAAAGAAGCCGCAGTGGCTGGCAAACAAAGAGCCGTGACAGCGCTGTCAGTGTTTTACGGGCCCCCATGAGGAGGAGACGGGGACTGGGAAATGGATTGAGAAGAAGTAGCTACGCAGTGTCTGCACGCTCTGCTTTGTGAACCTCACAGAAACATGTCAGAATGGTTTTTGACAGTTAGAAGAACCATCACAGAGATCAAAATCATGAGCCTCCTGATGAGGGTCTTCCCTGACCACAATGAAAAACTTGTGTTTCTATAGCAAGAACAATGCAACCCTGTGCAGATGCTGTTGTTTACTGTTCCATTGATTGACCTCCTAGAAGATGTCAAAGTGTCAGGCCCTGACATGCTCCTATATATCATGCCTGGGTCTGCTGCCGCTGGAGACCTGAAGAAGTCATCCAGATAAAAATGCTGAGCATGCCTGCAGGAATGAATGAATCTGTCTTTTTTGGGGTAGTTTATGTGGTAGTTCATTTGTTTGTTAAACATAAAAACTTGAATATTGTGATTTTGCCAGTGCATCAGTCCTTGCCTCCTCTGCATTACATGTGATTTAGATTTATGTCTTACACAAAAACTGCAGAGCAGTCTTTTGACTTTTGGCTAATTTGGGCTGTGATTTATCAAGAAATATGATGATAAAGATGCTTACTGAGAGGAAAAGAACTAAATCACATGTTCTAATTAAGGTGTTTTGTTGATTTAGATACTAAAGCAGGTATTTGGTTGAAATAATTTTGGTTAAGATACACACTATTAATCAAAGCCGAACCAGAACATACTGAGTAGAATTGATAAAAATGTCTTCAATAAATTAGAGAAAAACAAATCTCTGCTAAAATTTTGTACAATTTATGAACTTGCAGATATTGGCCCCGTGTCTATCACCACTGACCCGAGGAAGTTCCAGCAGGATCTGCAAGAACTGTTTGTCCAGGTGGGAATCCAAACATGTTATTACACACTAAATACCAACATTGCTTGATAAAAAACTTGAGTATCCAGAGGGACTGCTTAGGTGATTAGAGTGAATCCTGATAAGTGTCATAGCAGCAGAGTTTGATTAAATTATGTTTTAATTTCTTTTGGTCACCTATTCCTTCCAGTTTTCTTTTTTTCAAAATGTCAAGCTACTTTCATGGATCTTTAGTTTTACTTATAACCTGACCCAACTTGTTCCTCCTCCCTTAATTGCAAACTTTATTCCAAAATCGGGACTATAAAAGTGTTTTTTGCAAGCATAACAGAAAAATTTAAATAAGAATTGAAAAGCAATATTTGGAGTTGGTTTCTACATGGAGTGTTAGGGGCGTAACAATGCGCTGATTCACATCCATGCATTCAGTCAATGAGCCAGTCGATTCAAATTATTGAATTATGCATCAAACACTGATACAGTCATAATTTATAAGATGTCTTTAGGAAAAAAATGAATTATTTTCATTTTCTTTGTTCAAACACTTAAAATTCTCTTATTTTAACTGAATGCTGATATCTTAAGATATGGTGTGTAACTGTGATCCAGATGGAGTTTATTTAATTTTAAACTCTAAATAGGAGTAAGGTTTACACTATATCCTACTTTGATGTAGATATAAACTCACTTGTTCAGTTTCTTGAAAATTATAGAAAAAAACTGGAAGTTGATATAAAGAATTTGACGGTACAATCTTTTTGTGTGCAAAGAACTGATTTTTTCATTGAAATGTCTGGTTGAACTCAGGAAAAGAAATCTTTTTTGTGTGTTTTGATATACATTAAAGTAGTTGTGTTAAGTCAGCTGCCTCCTGAATCAAAATCACATTGAGTTTTAGAGCAAATATTAGATTGTTTTCCATTAAACTGATGTCATATTATATCATAATCAAGATTGTGATTTACAGCCCTACAGAATAATTGATCTTATAACCTTCTATCAAACAGGGCGGGGGCGACTGCCCTGAGATGAGTATAGGAGCTATAAAGAAAGCCTTGGAAGTTTCCCTGCCTGGATCATTCATCTATGTCTTTACTGATGCCAGGGCCAAAGATTACCGTCTGAAAAGGGATGTACTACGGCTGGTGCAGCTCCGCCAATCACAGGTACCAACCTGGGATATTACAAGGTTTTGCAGAATCTTACAAACTCATATCATCACTGTTACTGTTAGGACGTTCAGAAGAAATATGAATAAAATGAAAAATCCATCATCTGACATTTTATTTCATTGTGGTTTGAATCAAACTCTCTCATAGTGATGCAGATGTTGTTTAGCTGATGCTTTCAGGAATATGGTTACATCTAAAGCCACAAATGAGCTGAATCTCACAGAGTTTGGAGGATAGACATGTTTATTGCATGCTATGAGAAATGGAGTACAATGGCAAGCTCTGAAAAATTAGCATCCCACTGAGGTTCCCTGGAAGTTCTTAGATGACAAAGCTAAAGTTTCATCATTCCCAGTCCCTACGTGAACCACGACAATGAGCATTAGTGTCACCTAAAACCAAATGAAAGCAAGTCAGTGGAAAGCAAACACTAAACACTAGTAATCCTCTTAACTCTCTTCCCCTTTAATTCTAAGGTTGTGTTTGTGTTGACTGGGGACTGCGGGGACCGCTCCCAGCCTGGTTACAGGGCATACGAGGAGATCGCTGCCACCTCCTCTGGACAAATCTTTCATTTGGACAAGCAGCAGGTTAATGAGGTGAGAGCATAACAAAGTACACTGCACTACAATGACTGATAACTGAAAGGTCCTTCAGCCCTTATACATGTTAAAAGTCAAAGTATGGGCACACCTGGTATGGACAAATGTTAAGAGATGTAGCTCAGTGAGTAGAAAAGTTAGAATGGAGCTGGTCTTTTCAGCCTTTTAAGTACAATTTATTGAAGATTTTTATTCTGTTGATGTAAAAGTTTTGTACATGCAAGAAATTGGTGCTCACAGATAACTTTTACTAAGGTTAATGAGTGTGTTAGGACTACAGATTCATAGTAATCGTAAAAACAAAGGATGCAAATTTCACAGATTCATTAAGACTCTGACTCCTTAATCCCTTCTCCACATCTCAACTTTTAGAAGCAATGAGCTCCTTTAAGTCGCTGCATAGAACACTGAAAATTAAAATAATGGAAACTCACAAAGAAAGTAAAGAATATAAGAAGATAACAGAGCCTTTTCATGTATCTAGTGCATTATGTAATTAAGAAATGACATCTCTTAAGAGTGCTGGGGGTGAATTACAGGTCTGAATGTCCAAGAAAATATTCTAAATGAACTACTATTAGGATAAGGGGTGAGGCTAATTAAATCCTAGTTTTTACAGCAAAAGGCCTTCAGAAAGATTCAGAAGACAGTAAGGCAGTGGTGCAGTTTTTTATTGTACAGCCACACTAGCTGTACCTTTTTGGATGAGTCATCAGAATGAGACTATCTCAGCATAATTAAGCCTCAGAAGTTTGTAAATAAACAAACTGAGCAAACCTGAAGTATTTTAGGAAAATGTGCTTTGGAACATTTTGGCTACAATTAGGAAAATGTTTATGGATAAAGTAAAGTTAATATTTTGCGTCTCACCTCTGATCCATTGCATATTTGTTCTTTGAAATCGTAAGCTGATTAATATTACTTCAAATGCTAAAATAAAGTGCCATCTTTCACTTTTTGACTTTTAGAAATCTGGTCATTTTTCAATTCACTGTAACAGAAATTTTGACCAGGAGTGCCCAGCCATTTTTTCCCCTAAGACACATGAACAAAAAGAGCTGCACAATTCTAAAGTCTGTTTGACCTGCTGAGGTAATTACAGCGATTTTATTTAGTGCAATCAAACAATACCGGTGCTGATATTAAACTTCCTGTTTATACGGCACGGCTCAGTGATTCCATCGGAGACGGCATGTAACAAAAACCCTGTTTCTGAGGCCAAAGACAGCGGGGGCTCCCTTCCCAGGCAGACGTAAAAGAAGCCAGAGTTTCCTCTGGAAGAGACACTGGTATCCTGCATGTCAACACAGGAGATGGCAGGGCAGTGCTGAGCTGCAGACAGCAGCTCCGTGCAGCGGTGGCCCACTGAACCCGTGAACTCAGATGTGTGCAGGAGTCTGTTTCCTGTCAAGTTATGCCTGTATTTAGTGAAGCCTACATTAATTGTGTGTGGGACAGCACAGTTCATTACCACATCATAATCCTACCAGCTGTTTAAAGAGAATTTAAATGTTGTTTTTTTGTTATTTAAGGAGACCGAATTCATTTTAGCTCTCACCTTGATCCCAGATGACTTTCTATAGCCCCAAACCCTTTACTATGTTCTTAGTGTATGGTTACATATTAACACGTGCATGATCATGTTCAATTTCCTGGTAGGATTTCCATAAAGTTACTGTCAGTTGTTTTTTTTGGATGCATGTGATTATAGCTCTTGGGTGGCATACTTTTTACAAATTAATGTAAATCCTTTAATCCCTAAAAACCTCAGAAGTGGTGCAAATCTAACCAAAATATTCTCTCTTATAGCGGTTTTATTAATGCACAGCCAAATAAAATATCCAAATCCTTTTTAAAAGTTTTTTTTATTTTTTATTTGGTCTCCAGGGAGAGAATGGATAGAAAACAGACTGCTTATTTTACTCTCTAATCCCAGGATATGATCTGTCATGCCTTCCCCTTCTTCCAGCACAGCTGCCCAGTGTTATTGGCTCCAGGTCCTCACACAACAGCTCATTGTCATCTCCACATAACACACACTTTGCATTTGACTGATTATGATCAGTGAGACAAAGTGTTAACAGAGACTGTGGATGAGAAAAAACCAAGCTTATATCAAGTCATGGCTTCATATTTATGACACTCATAGTCTTTTGGAGCTTAAACAGATGATCAGACATGAGGATTGTGATGCTTAAGCTTACACTTACTGACTGCTGTGATGTCTGCTTCCAGTCCTTGTCGTTATAGACTAAAGACTGAACAATTAGTTTATTCATGCTTTTGTCCATAAAACATGAGAAAACGTTACTGAACATGATCTGAAAAATTAAAATGACAAGCTTGCTAATGATTAATTCACTGTCAGCCGGCATCAAATTATGAAGTGAAAAGAGCAGATTTTATTCAAGTTTAACCAGTTGTGTTTTTCTTTTTAACATAGTGCACATACACTGAGCTCAAGGGCCTTGAGAAGTCGTTTGTAATGTTGGCCTTATGGTTTCCTCATTATTGGGATTCAGTAGTGAGTTAAGGGGGGGTGGTACTGGTTGTCGAGCATAAAATGAAATTCAGGTAACATTCATCCTCAGCCATCCTCCTGAGTGTGATAAACAGATGCATCTCCTATAGAGTAGCTGTCTCCCTCCAGTAGGGCCTTACAGCAGCCAGAGTTTCATCTGGTAATGGTGTACTCTATTTGTAGCCGGACATCTTACAGCACATTTTTGTGGTTGTGGTGTTTAAACCTGGGTAAAGACTAAGCTTGTCCTCGTCGGATGTCTGGAGCTGGGCTGCTTAACCACAGCACAGTCACATTTTTCTCATCAGGTAATGTGTCTGGGTGAGTTAGGGGAATTCAGCATCACCCCGGCTTCTGCTACCACTCATTCTCTGGCCCATCTGTCACACTGCTATGAATAGCAGAGGGGCTCCTTCCTGTTAGAACCCTGTTCATCTGAGACAGGCGGGATGAGGTTTCACAGGACTTTAGATCTTCTGCATTCCCCCATGTTTGAGGGAGTGGCTGCCGA
>JAVQJG010003664.1:0-25070 GCA_036024015.1 Craterocephalus amniculus | reverse complement strand
ATGCGCAATCAATGAGTCATTAATTGTAATGAAATTACCCCTTTTACCACATACTATACCACGTAGAAAACCATTTTTCTTAGAAAGATTAAAATAATATCAGGTATAGTTCCTTTAAAGCAAACATTTAAGTTTGAAGGCAGAGCCCTCATGTCTGTTATGTGCACCCCATTAAAGCTGACCCTAACGATTATTTTATCTTTGATTAATCTAGCGATTATTTTTTCGATTTATCGATTAGTCTATCGATTATTTTCAACAAAAAGATGCAGTAGAAAAGAATCTATGAATGCACGCATACCATGCTCTGTAAAAACCTCCAAATGTGGATAATTTCAGCACACAATTGCAAAGCACTCTTGACTGTTCTGACACCTTTCATGGCCGAGTCCATGACATCTGACAATTCAGCACTCGAGTCTTAAATTGAATGTGTGTATGGTATGCAATGCGTCCAAATCACTGCTGGAGTCGCATCCTTTAAAAGTGCAGTTAATCCATTTTTTATCATCTCTTGCATTTTCACTGGCAGTTTCTGAGGTGGAGGATATTTCACCTCGTGGAGGTGTTTGGTTGAGTTACAAAACTTTCTTTCTTTGCTCATAATGTCCATACAGGTGGCATTATAATACCACAATGTCCTCAGTAGCTGCTGCCGTGGATAAGAGCTGCAGGGGTTTAGCAGGAATCTCTTCAAATAATGGTTTCTGAGCTGGCAACTGTATAGTTTCTCTGCCAGTTACGGAGAACCTGACCGAGACGACATATACTGTACAGCTTTGTGATTGTCACAGCAGCAGTAGGGGAGGGTCCTCCGTTTTGTGTGCAGGAGGCTGAAAGGGTCACATTCAGGCTGCTCGTATGCTGTAAGTGAAGGGTGCCCACCATGCGATCTCTCAGCGTGAGTCCCTGTATGTCACTCAATGTGTGCAATTCTGACTGAAAGATAACATGTTCTGCATCCATTTATCCATTCACTACAATATGTTTGATTCATGTTAGTGTATTTAAATCTTAGCCTTATTTAAATTAAAGCATTACCTCCAGAGACCCCTGCTGAAGATCTCTCACCCTCGCTCCAATCTCATTCATTCAAACAGCATTATGATGTAGCCTGTGCTTTAACCCCACGTGCATAGTGTCCATAGCCTCAAATCATCTACTTTTAAGCATAGTTTTATAGAGTAGAGTTATTGCTCAAGCTCAAGCAAAATGAACTACCAAGAGCAAAAGAAGAGTTTGTTTTTACATTATGTATGCATCCTTTATGAACTAAAATCAAACGATTTTTGTTTGCTCATTTAAACTGGAAATACAGCGCTGATTTCAGCCCACATGTGCAGTTTGAATGCAATTATACTCCTGTTTCTGGATACATAAATAGATTTTCTACTTTCTTCTCTCTAAAATGCCTAAATCAAATATATGTTGAATGAAAGACACATCCATGGAGCATTTAACTGAATATAACAAACATCTCTAAAATAGGGATAGCACTCACATTAATAGGCTAAACAAACTGTGTGGGTTTGATGTCGTCTGTGTGTATTATGTCACAATCTTCTGTTTTGCATGATCGTCCTGAATCCTCCATCCTGAATGTCTCACTGCAGGCGTTTATTCATGTCGTACATCATGCAATAACAAATAAGGTTGAATCTTTGAATCTTAACCAATGGTTGCAAACTTCTTTAACATAACTGGAAGAAAACATGGTAACACAGTTATACGTATTAGCATGGGTTGTGTGGATTAAAGTTAATGGGTTAGTAGTTTTCTTTCCAAATTATTTCAATTCTAAACATGAAAGTAAGGCTGCTTCATAATGCCCTCTCATTTATTCTTCATTTACCTTGCTGAGAGGCAAAAAAATCCCTTAAAACAAAGAAACCTCGGGCAGAAACCGGATTTGTGGGGGTGGCAATCTGCTGCTGGGGGTCAGAGATGCGCTCAGACACAAAGATGATTGTGTGGAAACATAAACAGGCACTGGAAAAGGAAGATTAAAGTGAGACAGAGACAAGAGATGAAGCTAATGAAATGCAATGATGGCATAGATTAAGAAGCAAGTAGGGGAGAGGTGCATCATGAGAGGTTGCCACAGCCGCCTGGGCATAACTGCATAACAAAAGGTATGATTCAGGGTCATTTGAACCAACGATAACAATAAGCTCTTTAAAAAAAAAAAGCATGTTAGTCTAATCTTAAAGCTACAGGGGGTTCTGCCTCTGACTCTGCTTTTAGAAACCTTGAAGCTGTAAGTAGGCCTGCATCCTAAGAATCATCATGTGGCACTATGAGGTCTTAAGAGCTTTATATGTAAGGAGAAGGATTTCATAGGGAGCCAGGAAGGAAAAGCTACCATGGAAGAAAGATGATCTTCCTTGTTAGCTCCCGTCAGTAGCCTCAAAGCATTTTGGATCAGCTGGAAGCTTTTCAGAGAGTAATTGGGACAGCCTGATAATAGTCCATCTTAGAAGTAACAAATGGACAACTTCTCTGCACCTCTTATTGAGCAAAGTGACCTCCTTTTATACCAAGAGAGCAGCTGACAGTATTTCACTATCCTTGATATAAACCAGACACATTAATTACACTCATGGTTACAATTGAGGCTCAAAATTACAGCTTGTCAGGAGAAAATGGTGGTAAATTCTGTCTTTGCCAGATCTGGGTCACTGAAACTACAACTATGAAATGTGGAAATATCTGAAAGCTTCAGTCTCACTCAGTCTTTAAAGCAGAGTCTTTTTAATCCAATCAAAGGAAATAAAACATACATATTTTTACAGAAACTTGGCGGAGATGCTGACGCTGATCTACTGGGTCATTGTGTTTCTTTGTCAAAATGTATTTTCCAATGAAAGAATTTACCCAGCTCTGATTCTGGGTGCTTAATATGCAACGTTATTACCATTTTTATCATCTTTGGAGGGAAAGACTGTGTGTGTGTGTGTGTGTTAAACATTTGTCTCATAAATGTCTGTAATACAGAGCAACAGTAAAGCTCTTTGCCAGTCGAGTTTAATCAGTATTAAAAATTTTAAATGGAGCTTCAGAGGTCCAAATTTCAGTCCTTCCACTTGAAAGACAGTTGGACACATGAAGGACAACCAAAAGTGAAACTGTGCCTCTACTGAGGTGACGATTGCTTTCAGGAGACTGGGAATGTGGTCCCAGGATAATTCTGACCTGACTGTGGTCTAGGAACAGTTCTCAAACTTTGGTACAAGTACCAGTAGTGAAACTCACACTCCCTCTATTGGTATCCTGAAGAACCTTACGATATTACACAATTCACAGAATAATCCGAGCAGAAACAAGTATACTTTGTTGTGTTTTCAAATTCAAACCATCATAATACCCTAAATAAGGAAATCCCCAAGAAAAACTAAGTAGACGCCTGCTACAGTCTGCCTCTGCTGGGCACCACTAAGGCCCAGGCAGAGAAAATCATCCCCATAAAAGCTTCATTTTTCAGTGTTAACACTTAAAACTAATTATATAAAATAGTTACTTATTAAGCACGTAGTTTGTGCACATTTAAAATAAAAAAAAAGTAGTGTGTTACAGATTTGTGGTTACTGCGGCAGCCCTCATTTCTCCCATGAGCCGAGAAAGCTTCATTCATACAACAAACCTGCACCAGGGAGCCTGAGCCAAGACTATGAATGACATGGTGCAGCACTTTAACTCAAAGTACAAGACGAGTTCGTCTTTTTAAAGAGCTCAGCCTTTTTACGTTACTCTGGGAACAGCCTGAATGTCATCACAAATGCATCTGAAAACTAATGGCCTTATTTGGCAACAGTGACCACTACTTTAGTTTTTCCCATGCAGACAGTCTCTATCTGTTTCTAGGAATCTCAATATGATGTTTTATTGGGTTACATTAGAGAATACAAACACTGAAAAAGCCACTTTTCATAATATATCCCGAAAGCTTCCATCTCCTCTGACAAACAACAAGTAAGCAACCATTTTCTTCTGGATGAACTGAATGAGGTGCATATTATGGGTTTAACAGTAAACACAAAAACCCTCGAATCCGCCACGCTGAAGTTTTTAGGATGAAAGGGATGCAAGGCCCTAACAATGTCCAACATGTAGTTTAGTCAACAGAAATAAGTATTTTGCAACATCTGATATTCTTGTCAGATAGCAGAGTTGGTGAATAATACAGCGGGCAGGCCTTCAATTACAGCACAGAGAGAAAAACAACAAAAAGAACGGGAACACAGGGAGGTTTTTTAGATTAGGAAGAATTTTTCTCCCTGGATTAACAATAGGTGCTCCACATACGAAGCACTGATTGAAATGCAATAAGAAGACTATTTGAAATATTAAAACAAAACTACATATAAATATAAAACACGCAGAATATACAGTATAATAGTATTTCCGTGAGGAGAGCAGGGGATTAAATGCTGAAAAAGGCAAACTACAGCTGAATCAAATAAATCCTGATGCATCTCATCTTCTTATCAATTTATATAACTGTGCAAACATGCGCCTTGCTTATTAGAGGAATGGGTACAGTCTTTATTTTCTTCTCCCTAAAGCTTATTTTTTCACAGGTCAATGATTTCATCTGACAGTATGGGAGGTAAAATTCATTTCAAGTTGATGCGTTTCATGCAGCAGGAAACCCCAAACCAGTAGGATTAAATTCCACTTTCCACCAGCTCCGGCTCCTCTGCAGAAATTACCTGCAAAGTGTTGCAGCAATACATGCAAAGCAACCCTTTTCAAGCTGAAGTGCTCTGTTTTTATTGCTCTGTGGAGCAAATACGGCAGTTTGAATGAAACTGCTCCGTCCTCTGCTATTTAGATAGCTCTCTGCTTTTGTTCTGCTGTTTTTAAACAGATCACAATGAAGGGTTTTCTGGCAGCTTGCACATCTGGAGCACAAAAGGTTACAGCAACTGGAGATGGTTTTTGGCAGGCTTTACTTAGCCAATGGCAACCATTAAAAAAAAGAAAGAAAGAAAGCAGTGATTGGTCCAGATATTGATCATCCGCATGTCGGTTGTGGACTTGAACCTCTGGGAGCTGCCCGGTACCAACCTGCTGGCTGGTGCAGCTCTGACGGAGCAGCTGGGGGTGAAATAATTTAGCCAAGGACTGTGTGATTGTGGCTTTCAAGGGAGTTTCAAAAGCACAATCTAAAATAACTGTTTATCAAATAAAAAAAACAAAGAAAACAAGCAAAAAGATGAAAAGCAACATAATAGGCCTAATGTGCTGTGTACCTTTCAGACATTTTAACGGTTTTCCTGCCAGGCTGCTGGAATAATCAGCTGCCGTATTAGTAGCTCCGAGGGGCACAGACATTCACATTAATTTTAAGAGCAGAGAATAAAAAGCAACACTTTTAGGACGTACTGTGGACAAATGCAGCAGACCTGTGTAATATTATTTCTCTCTGAGCCCAGGGTCATACTTTTCAAGAGGAACACTTCCCTCTCTGGACTTATATATATATTGAAAACTACTGAAAAAGCCATTGCATGCCAGCCTTGATTCTCTGCAGGAAGAAACACTCAGAACAGAATGAAACAGATAGAAATTGATTTATGTGCTATTACGATTGCTTGCTCCCTCACCGAGAAACTTCTGCTGCTGTCACAAACTCAGCTGGTGACTGAATGAGAAAGAGGCTCAGACACCAGAGTCAATGGTCACAGGAGTTACTGGTGCAGCTCGGTGGTAAATAGCCTGCAAAGTGTCCTGTGCAGCCTCACGAGATCAACTCTGATCAAAACATACAAAAGATACAGCATGAATGGCATTTATTCAGCTTTTTCTACTCTCCAGATGATCGTTTCATCCACACACTTCATGTTTTCTTAATTGAACCATTTCCTTGAAAATAGCCTGATGCAGGTGGAAATGGTCTTTTTGGGTAATTGATTAACAGAATGGGAGGTATAACATTTCATGGTGCGGTCCTTAAGTATTGTTATTTAAAGAACACTCTGGCTGCTTTATTTAGATTTCTTACAAAATTCCCTCAACTTAAATTATTTTTAGCACGTACGGAGAATTAGCCTGACTTTTTTTATTTTAATTACACAGCAGGTAAAAGCAGAGACACTGTGGTGCAGAAGAAGATTCAAGCATTCCAAGGGGTTACTGCTACACGTAAATGATCGTAGTGCACCTTCAGCATTATGATTCTTTTTATTTTTCGCTGTAACAACTAGAAATTATATTGTACGAATGGATGTATATAAATATAAAGTCCATATAGCATTGGTCCTACGAACCTGACAGAGAAGCGATTGAAACCGAGTTCCACCGAGCGTAGAAGCGATGTGGTAGCTGATTAAGGCAGCTTGAGGCAGGAAGAGCGGTGGTTCCACTGGGCACATCTTGCAGTTCCTGAAGCTCTACTGAAGTGCTGCTTCTATTTTTGCCACTTTTTATATTTGATAAGTAATCATTTCATCCCCAGTTCAAACATCACTAAAATTAATCTGGAAGTGTTTTAGGGTTGAGTGACATGGACAAAACTTTAAATCTCAATTTATCAATATTCATGTCAGATATCTGGATTTGAATACGATACAATGTGACTAAAGGTACGGTGAAAACCAAGTATTTTTCAGGGAAGTAGAAACTTCCAGAGCTGTATATGCAGGAGGAGCGCAAGGGAAATCTATATCATTTATATTGTTGCTTTTTCGATATTAATATTTTGAATATTCATATCTCGATATAGATACAGTGACATTTTTTCTTAGAATATTAAAAAAAGATTTGTATTTATATTTCTTTGATTTACATTGTCATAATCTGTGAGTTTTTTGTTCTGGTTAAGTTCTTGATTTGCTTATCGTCTTGTCATTGGCGAGCTTTATCCACTAAAGTTTATGATTTGGACCTTTTGTCCACATAGACCTCATTTTTAAACAGGAAGAATAAATATGGAAATCCAACCATTTTGTTTTCAGTTTTCTATCCAAGACACTTCTTTTCTAACCCAATGAAACCATTGCTGCACTTCTCTCTTAGCTCGCCTACACAAACCTCATCAGCAGCAACAATAATGAAGATTACAGGGTTGCATTTATGCTGCAGAGGCTGCAGAGTGAACATGATGTAACTTTTACAGCTAAATATGTGAAAAACAAAAGAAAATCCAAGCAAATATCTCCTTTATGCTTGATTCTACACCTTCTTCTTCTTCACAGGTTTATTTACATCACACAGGTTTACAGGTAAGTTTAATGTCTTATTGTGTTTTTCGGGCATTTCTGGAAGCATTACAGCACCACTTACAGCTTTGTCTTACATACTGCAGCATTTTCAAGGGTTGTGTGTGAACACACACATTTTTTGAAATAATGCCTTTTAGGAGACATTATTTAAAATTAAATTGGTTTATTTTCTGTATCAGATTAGCCTTATTTACCTCGTCTGTCCTTCAGTGTAAATACGTTTTGGCTTAAAAATGGCCCATATCTGATCTTTCTGCCCTCAAGTGACACAGAGCAGATATTTTCTTGCCCAAATCATTTCAGATCTCAGCTTTTACACCAGATTTGGGCATAATCAGGACCAAAGATAGATGGATGGAATGGAAAAACAGATGGATGGATGAAAAACGTTCACTTCTAAATCTCCTAAACATATCCACAAACTTTGTAAATCATTTAAATGGAAGTCCTGCTTCCATTTATTTTATGGCTTGTTGTATATTGATCAGTATCTTGAATTTAAATCCGTAAGTAAAGACATAAGTATGACCTTTTTCATCTGAAGTCCATTTGCTCTCAAAGTGTGATTTGTGTGGGGAATTGTGGGACCATAGGAAGACAAAAACAGACAACAGCTGATATCTCCTGATATCTCCTCCATACTCTCTACACAGTGCAGGGATAAACAGCAGCCTTGCCACGGCAGGCACTGATGTACCATCCTGGCCTAGCTGCACTACCTTAGCAACTTCTGAGGGTTGCAGACACCGCCTCATGCTACCTCTGGTGGCGAGGGAACTGATGAAATGCAAATGTGACCAAAAATCAGCCAGAGAGGATGAAGACCTGTAAAATTTTAAAATTGATTCACAATCAGATTCACATCCCTGAAGGGGGCTGATTCTGAGTTACATGCTAACGATTTTGTGTTCTCTTCATTTATTTATTTATTCATTTATGTTAGCAGAGTAGATTTCAGAAATTGGGTGAGAAAGTTAAACTAAAACAGTGTGGAAGCATATAAATTGCTTTCAGATTACATGTTTTTTTTCAGTCAAAATGAACAGTTTTCAAGAAATTCACAACTTGTCAATTAATCTCCCCTAAAAAAAAAGATAAATAATTGATAAAATAGCTAATTATTAATCTGCAGGTTACTTAAATGCTCACCTCTGCTTAGTCCTTCACCTGGGGTGTAATAAACTCGCACAGATGATCATAACCAAGTTTGATTGATTTTTTTCTGCTCTGCTACTGCAAGATTTAAAGAGTAAAAACATTCAGACTGTGTTAAAAATATGTAATCTCCCACATCTGATTACATCTATGGTTTTCAGATACCTCAACACCCACAGGTGTTCATAAAACCATACGAGACACTTCAACATAATGGACGCTACCGTGACTTGAGTGGAGAGAAAAACATCAAGCTTTCAACACTACCTGATTAAGTCGCTGTTGTTGCCATGGTGTAAGTAGGATAACGTGTCCTAATATAGAAATCTTAACAAAACACACACACACACCTGCCATCTCACTGAAAATGGCTTTAAGCTTTCTATCTCTGTACTGCGTGACAGCTTTGTTTAATAGCTATTGAAATCAAGAGCAAGCCGCATTTCAATTGATTAAAAAAAACATTCCTTAGCAATGCGTTTAAATAAGAGCTGAAGAGAGGTTGCATGAACAATCCTCAATAAATCTTGCTAAATCTATCTTTAAAAACTAAAACATGTATCAGAACACAGTCTTGCTGGAATATCTGTTATTCTACTCCATTCAACATCTTTAGATGTCAGGTTCAAATTTGATGTCTTTCTGAATATTTCGCCTCTGATTAGCCATGACAACCACGGCTGTCACACCGAGGCACTCAAAGACCCCGATCACTCGGCAGTCATCAGCAGCTACATGTGGGCACTCGCACAAGTCACTTCCCTCTTTGTGAATGTGCTCTTGGCAGAATTTGCATTTTGCTCCTACATCTGAGTCATTTAACATCAAGACGTGCTCGCTTTGTGTTATGAAAGGCTTCTGTTATTGTGCTGAGAAGTTTCGCTTTAAAAAAAAAACGATGGAAAAAAAAAACAATGGCAAGTTAAAGAAATCCTTCCCTTTATAGGGAGGATATAAATGAAAAGTAGCTTCTATCAGGGTTTCTACAACATCCAGACTACATGAAAAGAGCTCACAACAAAGAAGGAATTACCACCTGAAACTGAGGCTCTTTTTATCGATACAGATCACCATTCAGCTTTAACAATGAAAAGCTGCAGCCTCATAAATCTGCCCTTAATTTTGTGTCTAAACCATGAATAGATGTCCTCTTTATTACATGCATTAACCTTTGCACCACCCTGAGTCTGCATTTTATCAACTATAAGACAGAGTTTGTAGATAATTGTAAGGACAGACAATGCTGAATGAAAATTAAGACGTCTTTCTCCATCAGTCTGCCGCCATTGTTCAGCAGGACTGATGAAATCAGCTGTCCTGCAGTCCTGGGACCCTCCGTTATAAATGACTGTACTACATTACAGTCTGGCTGAGGAGCTGATATTTGTCTTATAGGTACGTGGTAGTTCAGAAGTCTGATGAGGTTGTGAAACGCATATGCTGAGGCACAAAACACAAACATTACAGTGGACGGATAAGGTCACTTTCTCCTCTTCGCAGAATCATATTAGCATATTTACTTTCTTACAAGGGTGATTCTAACTGAGACTGAACATCTGAGTCTGAGTTTTTTGGACACTGCATCTGTCTGAGCGGAGCCAAAAGGCAAAAAGCTTTCAATTTACGGGCAGATCTACATTTTCTACCCTCACCTGTCCCCACGAGCTGTGGGAAGGGACCAAAATAAGTTTTCTCTGCAGGGTGTCTGGGCTCTGCCTTAGTGAGAGGAGGAGCAGCGGTCATCTGAGATGAGCTCAGAGTAGAACCGCTGCTCCTCTGCATGCAGACGGGCCAGATGAGGTGGCTCGGCATCTGATACAATCTGACTGGATGGATCAGAGTTTTCCCTACACGCATTTAGGAATCCCAGCCACCGAATCAATCAATCAATCGATCACACTGTCTCGCTCTATGAATTTGGCCAATGGTGGACATTTTGGTTCTGCCGATGGGAACGGTGGTTCCACAAGGTGCACCGCTTTTGAAGATGCACTGAAGTGCAGTGGTGCGCCGCATCTCTAAAATATCAGCTAGTCTATTTTTGTTGCATTCAAAAGATCGTGGTGCATCGTGGTGATTCTGCATGGATGCAGAAACAAAACACTGATTCTAAGGAAATCTGACGCTGATGTGTGTGGTGAAGAGGTGTAACGATTCATTTTAACGATGATTCGATTCATATCACGGTTTACGATTACGATACGATTCACATGTAGGAACAAAAGACAAGCTGTCCTCTGAATATATAATAATTAAGTTTATTATATAAATGAAATTTATAATAAAATAATAACTTTGTTAGCATTTTTCCATTTGTGTCTTCCCTGCTGTTTAGAATAAATCTTTTATGAAGGATAATTATTTGCATTTTTTTCTTAAGATAGCATTTTCGTAGAAAATAAACTTTTGATCCAGAGGGAACGTCAGCTTCTCTGAAAAATTGCAGCTTACCAATTAATCATCAATCAATAAGATGAAAAATCATTTAATGGATTACTTGATCATTTGCATCCATGGAAGGTGCTATAGAAATTTAGTTTGATTTAGTTATTTCAGTGTGTGAATGATGTAATGGCTGTACAACTTATAGTGCAATCCCTGCTGTGCAGCAGCATCATTTACTCATACATAACATAAACATTATGGTATGTATTCATTTCACAGACAGTTCACTTAGACTACTACAGTGAGCATAATCAGCACCTTTCCTAGTAATAAGCATCTATTAGCAGGACAACATGCCATGTCAGATCAACTGAAACCACTCAGGAAAGGCCAAAGAAACACAACCAAGATCCCAATGCTTCTATAGATGTTGTATGGAGATGGAACACAAATGTAAAAACTAAAAGGAAATATTTGTGACCAGGTCGAAAAGAAACGACTACAGGATACACAAAAAGAGGAGTAATTACAGAATCTCACGCTTGTTGCCTAGCACTAATGCCAAATCACTCATACTTCATTTTCTTTAATGTCATATAAAGAAGAAAAATGAAACAAGATCTTTTAAGAAATTAAACCATGACCCACATGTTTAGTAATAAATGCTTTTCTAGTCTTTAGGCAGCAAATAACCCAAATCTCTGCCAAAGGTGAACGTTCCAAAATTAGTCATGAGTATGCTCACTGCTGAGGACAGGAAGGACAAAATGCCTCTATGGGGAAAAAATACAGAGGAACGCAAGATTTGTGGTAAAAAATAGTGTAAACAAGATACACATGTGGATATTTACAATGACATTTGTTTTCTTTTTTTCAATTGTACAAACAAGTTATCATATAAGGTGAGTCTCAGCTAAGATTTGAACATTCAAATTATTATTGATCAATTAATCATATATTTCCTTTTTTTAATCAATGATTTAATATCTGTTTTGAGCAAATTCAAATAGTTGGCCACACTTCCTCCCCAAATATAAAGTATTAGTTATTGTCATAAATCATTACCATCTCAAGAGCTGAATTTACCTCCATAATCCTTCATGTCCTTCTTCAGGACATATGACTAACAAGATTCTCCTCCTCTAAAATAAATTACTCTTGGTTCCAAAATATTTAAATGCAAAATTAATTGTGATATTGATTGGTTATTTTATTTAGCATTATCTTTCTGGACACGACTCACAAGCAGTCCAGGATCTTCAACTTTCAGGTGGAATGGAAGGAAAATATAAAACATTTCATGCTACACTGATAACAAAGACACAGTTCATGCTCCGCTCGGGGATGAATAAACTATTTTTCATTTGACATGAATGTAAGACAATTCAGTATAATCATGCAGTGGGAATACCCTTCATCTCAAAGCTCGAATCAAACAACAGTGGTGGGCATACTAACACATCAAATAATGTCTCAATGACTTGTGTGCTCAGTGTCGGCTTGGTCTGATGTCAAAATGTGAACAGCATGAAGAAGATGAGCATTTACAACATGTGGCTAAACCAGAACATTTAGCGGCTCTTCATAGTTCAGACACTTAGTTTGGAAGGGGGGTAATGAAACCTTGACAAAGAGCAGCAGGTTATGCAAAAAGCAATTACACATTGAAAAGATGGATGTGTATTAAATAAAAGTCCAAATCAAGCTCACCTGTAAATGTTATAATGCATTTTAGGTACTTGCTCAAATCATACAAAAGGCTCAATATTCCTAACTTTTTGTAAGTAGTACAATTACTGTAGTATTATGTAGTATAAAATGAATAAAAGTTTTGAAAAATGCTTAAAAATTCATGATAAAATGTAAATATCCTGCATGTTTAGAAACATGACTTACAAACTCAACATTGCAAGTTTTTTTTCCTACCTTGGACAATGTACTGTATGTGTCCAAGAAAGAAGCCAGAGATAAGTTGCATGTCGATGAGAAATCAAAGTATATGGATCAAATAATATATAGACACTGGAAGAGCAAAATAAGACATATAAATGTCCAAAAGAAAGATGCACAGTGGCCAAAATGAGGCAGATACTCCTACCAATGGTCCATAAAAAGGCCCAAAAAAGATTAAATGACTTCAGAAAATGTCAGCAAGTAAGGACTGAATGCACCAATAAGATTGTGTTGGTGCAGTTATGGTCAATGACATGCAAAATAACTACAGATACAAAACACGTAAAACTACCAAAAATTATTTTTAAAAATCTAAATTAGCAAGTTAATAACACAGAAAATAAAAACATGGGAGAATAAAAGGGACCTCAGTGAAAATGAATAGTCGAAGTATCTAAAATATACACAGCTAAATTAAAAAACGCCAACTTTTGGTTCATTTTTTTCCAAGTATTAAAACAATTCATGCAGGTAAATACGCAGCTAGAATATCTAATCGCCCGCCGGCTGAGATTCTAAATATCGATTAAAACATCTATAAAAAAAGACTAACAGAAAAAAGACAAACATAAAAGATGTTTTGAGACTCACATTTACCCAATGAGACTGTTTTTTCCAGGACAAAACGATGAAAATCCAGACTAATAACTTCTTCTGCGGTACTTGCTGCTGAAAAACACGTCGCTCAAGTTTTTTATCCGTTAGCTAATTAACGCCCAAAAAACAAGCAATTTTTTACTACCTTTGCCATTTTTCTTCCGTTTATCCGCGTGTTGCACAGTGTCCTCTTCAGTCCACACCATTTGGTAAGATTTTAATCAAAGTTTATCAGCTTCACCTGGTTTCCTTTCTTTGGCTTCTTCTTAATTAGCTACATCAACTTTCATAGAGTAAAAATCCTACTTCACTCATAGACTGTACAGTATGATTCCACGGCCACTGGGGGCGCCGTTTCACCAGGTCATTTTACAGATATCACGGGAAAATAAACAAAAATGTGTACCAATTTATAGTAATTTGCAAAATAATAGAGCCATTTTTTATTTCTTTATATTATGGTTTCAAGCATTTAAAATTTATTATAATTTAATTAGTTTTTAGCTATTTTTCCTTCAACGTCCCTCAATATTTGTCTTTTTCATTTGAACATTGGCTGCTTTTGCTCTGTCAGTTCTGTCCTTGTATCTGAACATTTTTAAAAGCCTGTATGTTTTGTTTATTTGTTGTTAAGCAACTTAACACTGAGGGACGTTTTCTAACTCATGGTACGAAACAGCGTTGTGTCTTTGTATAAATAAAAACTTAAAAATCAATTTTGTTTACTGGCACACTGGCATCACAAAGACACATTAGTTCCCATATCTTTTAGTTTCTTTAACAAAAAAAAGTTAAACATCACATGTTTTGAAAATAATTGTAATTTTGAACTAATCGGCTGATAGTTTTGTGTATCTTGGCATTATCCAATTGTCCCTTGAAATATTTTAGGAAGCTGTGGAGAACAAAAGAAGAAGCTCAGTCTTGAAAAGATATCTCCATAGCAAAGATGCATTTGCTAAAAATGAGAAAATTAAGCAAAGAGCTTACAGAGGACCTGAGAGATGCATCTGGACCTTGCGGTTGACCTTTAATCATGTATTATATAATGTGAGTCCTGCTGAATCTTGTAATGACATCAAAGTGAACATGCACACCAAACATGACTAAAATGCATTAAAATGATGGGATTATCTGTTAATCTTATCTATTACATAGTTTTCATCTGTTTTTTGCTTTTTAAAACTCCACATCACTTTTAGTCAATATACTGACATCAACATCTTTACAGACTAAATCAAGGCCTGCTGGACTGATGTGAACTGATCTCAGGGACACATATCACCCAAAATGAACTCACACAGATATTTATTGTAGACTTTATCTAATTTATAACCATATGTAATGTTATACAAAACACAACAGGATGCTTTGGTCTTAATGATGAGGGGGAGTGCAGTTGTTTCAACATCAACACAAAAACTTAGCAGACAGATGGAAATTACTTTCCCAAAATTCAGCATCAGCGCTGCACATTTTCTCTCTCTCTACCAAAATTTCTGTGCCTCATTTAACATACGACTATGGTAGGAGGAAGAAAAGTACTTCTTCCCAACTGGATATTATTTAGGCAAGATCCGGGTGGTACAGTTTCTTTCCACTGTAATTGTAGTTCGTGATAAATTACAAATTGAAGTCAAATGATTGAAAAATTGATTTTCTAATGTGAAAATCTTGTATTGGTGGTAGTAATATCAGTATCAATCTGCACAGCACTAGTAGAAAGACTGAGATATTTACATCTTGTGAGGCCGTTTTCACCTTTCTTCCACCCACCTGTCCGTTCTTTGAGTTTGATTGACACCTTTGCATTGTTTAGCAACACAACAATCATGATAGACAGTGGGATCACCAAACAGAAAAACCACCGGAACCTTTCTTAGTCACATAATACTGCATTGATTTATCATTTCAGGGGGTATTTACAGTACATTTTCAGTCATGTGACTTCAGTTCAAGTTGTGGTTAAATGCATGATTCACACATGTCAGCCTTCGTGCATCAACGAGCCATCAACCCTCCTGCCAATTCACCAGCTGTCTGACTTTTCAGCTCTATATTTACATGTATTTAACAGAATCAGTTAGCTAATAACAGAATTTGTTCTCTTTTTTCAGAGTAAGAGTAATTATTATTTAAGGATAAAACAGCATAATACAGTTTTGCTGATATTTTCTGTACCTTTACAAGCTACGGTGTTAGAACGCTGCACACCATTTAATGCATCAATTATGTATGATGAGTGTTGTTCATCACTGGAAGTACTGAGGTGTCTTTTTATGTGTGTACAATTGTTTAATTTAGCATCTTACCCACTGCAATCTGAATAATAAACCTGAATAAGCTGCTTGAATGGCACAGATGGTTTCTGTTAGCGTGATCCAGGTTGCAAATCCCAGAATAAGACCTGATGCAGGCTTCTTAATGCAGATGAACATGTTTGTAAGAGTAGCATATGACCAGCATACCTCTGAGTATGTAAACACAGTCACAACATGCCTTTAAGAAATTGCAAGCATAACATATTTTAATCATTTGGAGTTGAGAGGATAAGAAATCCCTGCAGGTGTGCTGTCAAAGTCATGATATGAGAGGCTGATAAGAAATGGCAAACCAAAGTTAAAAGGAAAGAAATATCCCAACTGGCATTGAAGGGGGAAATAAAGATGCAGCAAGTAGAGCTCTGTGGATTAGGACTCAGATGGAAGCTGTTGTAGTCGATCTTGCCCAGGTGTTACAAGCTGATCTACATTAACTCCCTGCTTAACGAGAACCATGACGAGGCGCACTTACGGTAAGCAGATGATGTCCCGCTTTTTAAAGGTTAATGTTTGCAAATGCAGCCTTCAAACTTGGCTGATGCCTCACAGCTTGGGAACCGGTGCTCTTGGAAATGAGAAGCAGACTGAAGCCCGAACCAGAACAAAAACAGTGCATCAGAGAAATAAAATTTAATTTCTAGGTGCTTCACAGTCGTGTATCATGAGGGACAAATAAACACAGATTCCGGCACACATAGGCTGAACCCTGGTGTTACAGCGCTGGACTGAACAAAAAACAACAACCCAAAAATAGCAAAATAAGAAGTAGAAGGGAAATGCCAGCAGAAGGTGATGGTGATGAAGGTGAACATAACCCACCACACACTTCTGAGGGACATTATAAAGGGTCTGTAATTTGTTTTTTGTATTTTGTTTTGGGTGTAGCTTATCACACGTGATACATTGACAATGTGGACACATTCAAGGCTAGCAAAATATGATAAAGAGCATTAATGACCTTTAAGAACATTGGGACTACTTTGCACGGATCTTTTGAATTTATTAGCTTAATCTATATTCCATAAATAAAACTGCAACTTATTTCTTTCTTTTTTTAAATTTATGATGAAAGATTAAATTAAATGTAGACCTAGTTGCATTCAGTGGGCTTTCAGTGTGGAGCAAAGGATCACTTTTGACCAAGTGTTGATTCTTCAGTTTATCCCTTAATAGAGTATTAACGATAAATATAACACAAAGAAAAGAAAGCTGTGCCTGTTCCTTCATACGATAATAGCTCCCAGCATAGCTTCCCTAAACACTCAGATCTAAAACCAAAAGACTCCTAAAAACCTTCTTCAACACATGAACCTCAGCTTTTCTTCGTCTTATTAAAGTGTTTGTGCAGGGAAAATGTGAGTGGTGAGACCTCTCACCGAGAAAAGTTGGATGGTGAAGGAAAAGCACTCAAAATGTTTTCCGCATTTTTGCACAAAGTCCAAGTTACCTTGCATACATAGTAAGTTCAAATTATAGTCAAGCAAAATCTACAGTATCCGAAGAGCTTGCATTGCAAACAAAACAGTTAATGTGCATTTATGTATGCCGTATAAATGTAATTTATTTGTCTTTATTGAGTGAGTAAATTTAGCTATTGCATCACCACTTTTCTAAACCAAAAAGCCGTAGCATGCTATGGTTTCTCTTGTTTTTTATTTTAACTTACCTCTGCACCCAGCTGTAGTGCTTCTAATGTTTTATGTAAAGCACTCTGAATTGTCTTGTATCTGAAATGTTCTAATAACTTGCCTTGTTTTGCTGCCTTACCTGAAAATGCTGAAATGCTGAAAATTTACCATTTATGATGCTACAGACTTGATAACGATGACCATACTTTGTACTTTATGTGTTATATGTGGATTTAAAATGTATGTGCTTCTCATTTAGAAAAGCAACCACTTTTTATTTTCACTCACTGTCGCTCATGTAAGCCAAGGTTAGCATGGCTTACATAACCTGCTTGTGCACCCTGGGCTAAACACACAACACATGTACCAGGTATCCCACTGGGATTCATTAGTTTGTCAACATAATAACAAATATAAAGTCTTTTCTGAAGAGATATTGTAAGTGGTACTAAGCTGGGCTGCAATATTCTTCAGGCTCATGCGATAACACAGCATGTGTCCCTCTGAATATAAAATACTTCACACTTAATTAGCCTAATTGGCACCTTTAAACCTCATCCAGGTTCCACAAAGTGCTTTTACGCCCTGTTTCCAACTCAAGGATTCATTCAATCCTGATTCCGGTCCATCTCCTTGGCCCTGCTACTTTGTTATGCTGACATGCGGTGCCTCTCTTCTTAAAGGGATCAAGGAGTAGTGGTCATCTGGGTCTAAATGGCCCCCAAAGCCCCTGTTGAGGGGTTAGTTGACCTTGATCCAAAGGCAAAAGACAGGAATTGGAATTGGGCAAAACACTCCAACATATTCCGAACGCAGCTCCTTTTTTCTGTACAATCACACACTGAGAGACACATCAGGGCCTTCCATGTTTTGTTCAGACTTTTTGACCTGATCCAGGTTCCTCCTTTTGTCCTGATCCATTCTGCAGAGGCTTTGGAAACCTTTTTTATGGTTAGATGACCTCTAGTCCTTAATCACATGCAGAAAAGGGGAACCTCAGTTTAACTGAGGGGTGGGCTCATAGAGAGGAATCGGTGCTGAGGATTAAACCGCTAAACTTTAACTAAGAAGATGCAGCAAAAGCCAACCAGATCTAACTTCTAGCACCCCTGGCCAGATGATTATTATTGCTTTAATGGTCTTACGGTTTCTGTCTTCTTGTTTAACATCTACAAACCTACAAAGTGAGCTTACGTTTGGCTTTTTCATGAGCCACACAGGCAGTTCAGAAGTTTCTCACTCTGCCTTTGAGCTTCACCTCATGAGGGAGCCTGAGCAGAAAACGTCTCTTATCTCCTGTTTCAGCGCAACATGCAAAGTTTTTTTTTTCCTGAAAGAGAAGCTTGTCATCTGGCAGCATGAAAGTGGCGTGAACACACACCTGAACGCACAAACGCAAGCACAAAGGCACAGACTGATACAAACACAGTCAATAAAGAGGTACATACTCTCATGCACACACACAAGGACGGGGCGGAGGGACGGGGGAGGTAGGGTTGGGGGACACAGGGAACTGAACCGCAATGCGCGCACACACACACACACACACACACACACACACCCATAGAGCTCCATTGGGGTTTGATCGCCTTTTTATGTCAAATCAGTGCATTCCTTATTAACATCCTTTTTCATCTCTTCCATCTTGTTTTCTCCATCTTCTTTTTTCCCTCCCTTTCTTCTTTCTTTCTTCTTCTCCCCATTCCTGTCTTCTTTCCTTTCCATTCCTCTTCCCTCCCTCCTACTCCTCTGTCAGAGAGCAGATCTGCCTGAATAATTTCTTCCCCCTGGACCAGCTCTGCTCTTTAATTCATGAGCCAGAGCACAAGAGTGTGTGTGTGTGTGTGTGTTCGTATGAGTGTGTGTCAGCAAGTAAGAGAACAAAAAGGAGAGCTAGTGACAGAAAGTGTGACACCGTCTGTGTATGTAAGCAAGTTTTTTTAAATTTGAAAACCCAAAGTATAATTGTGGTGTTTTGACGTTCCCATATTCATCTGTGTGTGTGTGTGTGTGCATGTGTGTGTGCATGCATGGTGACAGGATTGTGCATTAACATCAACGCAGATCCATGTGCATTTATGTGTGTGTGTGTGAGATCTTTCTTCAGCCACAGAAAGCCTATTTTTAACTGCAGGATGAAAGAAGCTCAGAGTCATTTAGAACTGACTCCTCTGAATGAATCACTTGCTCCCATTCAACATTAAGCTCTTTCCACTTCTGCTCAGATGATTCATTTACTTCTCTCTCACTCTCCAAATTAATCTTTAGGCTCTTTTCAAACAAATCCAAATTAAATATTTGCTTTATTTCAGTTTCATCTAAATTGAATCGTTTAGTTGATTGCGAATCTTAACTAAAACACTCAGATCATTAACGCGGGGTTAATTTCGACTCTAATCAAAACGCTTGCTGTTCACACAAAACGTGACTGGACTTCAGAGGGAGGATCTTTCCCTTTACAATTTAAAGTTTCATCACTTTATATGTGTGATTTTATTCTGTAGGTTGTTTAAATAAAAACAAAAGATATTAAAATCCTGCAAGATGCTGCAGGTGAAATGTTTATCTGCAGCCTTCTGTTATTTATCCTCAATTTCTCTTTACTGTCCAAACTGAATATGATAATAATTCAGAACTATGTTTTACCAAGTTTTTAAATTCTAACGAATGCCAAAAATTATCTTCAGGAAATCATAAAACATGCTAAAACATACATGATGAAAACAACTTAATGAAAGCATTAATATTTTATGAATGAAATGAAAATCTTATTATCTCTGGCAGTTTTTAACCTGTGAACTATTTGCCTACACAAGAAACAAACAAAAACATGAATTTCTAATAGAAACTATGGAAAAGCTTGAAAGCTTTTTGTTTATGATAGCTACATGTTTCCCCCATAGGGCTGTAAGCAACAATAAGACAACAAAACCACACTAAAGAGAGAAGGCCTGCTACTTTCTGTCTGATCTCCATGGATTACCATGACCTGAATGACTCAGAATCACCACAGACATGTCGGCTTTTAATTACAGGACTTTGATTTATCTGTCATACACAATTTGAATAAGGAGATGTTCATATAATCTTGGCTGGTGACTGACCTCAGGGTATTTAGACCAAAGCCAGGGTTTGAAGAGTAGCTTTCTGATGTGGGGGGGCGGTACAGCTCTCATATTAATATTCATTAGCAAGTGAATATTAAATCAGAGGACCATTATTCAGAGGAAAATATGTATATCTGCTGTATGGAGCATATTATGGAGGTTATTTGCATCCACAGCTACATTCTGACAAATCAGGGCATAAACTTTGTTCCAGCGCTTCACTTGTAAGGTAAAAGTGCTACACCTTAAAAATCTCACTATTTTAGGTCCCCCGATGGTGCCGCCATGGGTTTGAAGTCCTGTGACCTTTCGTCGCATGTTTACCCCTCTATCTGACCCAATTTCTACACAAGAAACTTTCAAATAAAGGTCAGCCAAACACCAGTGCCCCAAATACACAAACAGAAAACATATTCTTTCATTAATTAAGACGCATGAGAATAATTAGTTCACATCATACCTGCCCTGTGGTGGGAACCAGGCCGGCCCGGATCTGAGTGGTTCCTGGTATAGCGGCCTCTGGGTCATCGGTGGGGTGGCTTCCACTGTGGACGTACCCCTAAGATATCACTTCCTCATGGCAGTGCTGAGCCAGAAATTAGAGACTGGTGTTTGGATTTATGCAGAATGGGGCTGGGTGGGAGGAACAGAGTGTGCAAGAGAGCATGAATGAGTAGGTGCCTTTTAATTTGGTTAAGTTAAAATCTTTGGTATGTGAATTTTTTATTTCTTTTTATTTCTTCTTATTTTTACATCTTGCCAACTTCCTGATATCTGTCTGCTCAAACTGTCTACAGAGGATGTAAAAGTAAAAATGTGACAACTGTGCAATGGTTAGATGGCCAAAAAATGATTTTAACGCTTCAGAGCAAGTTTTTTTTGTTATAAATGAAGTGAGTCATTGTGCAACAGGGATTAAAGGCATGACTGCTGAAAATTTGTTATATGTAACAATATTTTTTATTTATTTATTTATTTTTCTTTTACACTGCACACACGAGAACATATATAGTAGCCAAGCTGAGATTGGATCTAGAAATTAAACTAAGCTAGGCTGGGAGACCGCTGTGGAAATATCCGGGACCCATCCGAGGTGATAGTGCTAACCAACGTGTTTTACACCAAAAAATTCAAATGTGAGGTTACAATAATGGAAAAAGGAAACACTTTACAAATTATTCTCCATGCATGTACATATTTTTATTTTTATCACTAACTTTGTGTTTGAGTCAGTTTTTTTAAAGAGACAGTGCACATTAATATATTATGTAAATATGCAAGATAATAGCAAAGCTAATTTCCATCATTAGTCCCTTGGTGGGACAACATGAAATATAACAACAATAATAATTGGAGCTTAAATTGTACAATGAGAATAATAAAAAAGAGATAATAAAAATAAAATTAAAAAAAATAATAAAAAAGAGATAAATACAAATTAAAAAATTTTCTGATCTGAGTCCAGTGGGAGTGCCCCATCAGTTAGGATCAACGTGAGATGTTAAAATGAGGAGTACTAAGTTACATCACATGCTGTTAAAGTGGTGATGAATGCATATTTTCTGTACTGCTCCTATTGGTCACAGGAGGTCTAAAGTCTGACCCGTATTCAACAAATTAAAAATACAAATAACTTTACAAATAAAAGGAGACAAAAAGAAAAAATAAGAGAAGGAGAGACCAGTGTTTCTCTTTCTCCGTCTTCGTCCACATAGCAGGTGTTCCCGGCCTGCTGTCATGTGTTTATTTGCATCCTGTCTTCTCACCCACAACCTGTCCTGGCAGGTGACCCCTCTCCCACAGCTTTGACTCTTGTGGAGGTCAACTTCCTGTTAGAGCTGACTCTTATGACAGGTAAAAGAGTTTCTTATCTCCACTGTTTCTCACAAACTTGTGCATCCTCAAACTGAAGGTTAGGTGTGACCCACTGGGTGCCTTAGCAAGGAAACTTTTTAAGGATTACTGGAACAAAACTAAAATAACCTGGATTTTAATTGGATTGGACCATAACAGGACTGAACTATAGTTTCTCTTTGCATAAAGGCCATTATTAAGAGTTGTTATTTAATTTTTTGCCTGTTTTAAGCTTATTACACCCTGAGTTGCAGCTGGTGATTTTCTACTGTTATTATTATTATTTCAAACAAAGTGATAATCGTAGGAACCACTCCTGAGCACTTTTCTAACTGTACCTTTGGGCCAAAAAATAAATTGTTATGGAGTTGTATGGAACAGGGTTCCCAGTTATTTTACCATTATCATGCACGAATAACCTAAGTGGACGTTACCCTTTCCTGCAGGTAGTAAAAGAAAATTTAAGAATAGATTGGTCACATGGATCAGCATCCCGGTGAAAAATGCTTCTTTGTAAATATCTGTGGCATCTCTGTGTTTTGCCATAAAAGCTAGTTTGTCTAGCATGATGGCCTGTCCAAGCTGGCTAAATGCATTTTTTTGAGGTTGGAAGTTTGTTTGTGCAGCAGATCTGAAGCTAAATCTCAATGTGATTGCCATCAGGTTGTGAAGTAGACGCTAAGATTTTCGCTTGGCTCCGATGGCTTCATGACTCGTTTTGTCCAAAAATGTAGTATAGTTTGAACCCACAAGCAAAATCACTTAAACCCTTTCAGGATGAACATGAATGTGTCTTTGCTGTAACATAGCTGCAGCTTGAAACCATCATCAAACCACTTGGAAAAATCAAGTCGGATAAAGAGAAGCAGGACAAAAGCAGAGAGATTTTAGTCCAGGCGGTTCAGCTTATTTTGGCCCAGGTTGGAAACTGTCTGTTTTCACTGGGAGACTTCATGTTTTAAAAGCTCAAACATTCCTCATTAACGTTCTCGCTCACTCATTCATGTTTCTAGTCTGCAGGTTTTTGTTTGTCGTGATTACTTCATGCTCCCCTGATACACCTGCTCCTCATTTGTCATGAAGGTATTTAATCTGCCTGCTTCCCTTTGTTCCTTGCCAGTTCATTGTTAGTCCTCGTCTTATCTTCAGTCACTCAGTTTGTCTATGCATCCCGTGTCTTCATCACAGTTTAACGTTCTTTGTTAATTTAAGTTTAGTCTGTTACTTCTTGCCTTTGCTCTCTAAATAAATCTTTGTCTTACACCCACCTTCATCATAGTCCTTTGCTGGGTCTTTTTACTTGCTATCATGACACCATCTGCCTAAACCACCCATCTTCACCTCACCAAGCAGTTCAGCTCAGTATCTATTGTCCCTAGAGAGGAAAACAGTTTACAAATGGAGCTACTGATGCAGGAAAAAATAAAAATCAGGATTGATTAGAACATAGGATTAATAAGTTCAGCTAATGAACAGTTTTATACAGAGATGAGATTGTATGCAGAGAGATAAGAGCAGAAACTAATAAATCCCTGCAGGTAAGTCAATAGCAGAAATTATGTGCTTATATATTTAATTGCAAGAATGGAAAGATTTTCACCTAAAAAGTGACTATTGGGACTGCTAAAAAAGAAGAAGACGAAGAAAAAAACATCTCCCTGAAAACAGTTCTACCTTGTTTGGATATGTTCTCTGATGAGTAAACTTTTTGACCCATTTCCTTGTTTGATGTTGTGAATTTCTCTGAATAACATCCCAAATTATGAAGCATCTCCAGTGCAGCCATGGTAGAATCAAAGGTTACAATGATTACAGATGCAGCACCAACTTTTTAACTTATCTCCAACATCAGCAGCTGACTAAACATCCTGTTTTGGTTTCAGTCCCCCGGGATTATGGAGCAAAGCGCTCCTCTCTAGATTCTTCATTTCGTTCAGACTTTCAATCAGCACGCAGGGAGGAAGAAATCCACCAAGAGGAGAGAAATACACAACAATCTCTCCACCGACAGTAGCCTCAAGGGACCAGAGTACAATGCATCCAGCAAAGGAGTTGTGTTATCAGTAAAAGGATATCATTCTTCCATCCCCCTGAATGAAAAAAGTATATTCTTCTGCTGTTACTATCGCTGCTGCCGCTCCTATTGCTCATTACCTGAACATAAAACGCGGAGCTAAATAGGACATGTTCGCACCTGCTCTCTTGGGCTTGTGAAAAATGTAAAAACATAAATAAACTGAAGCAGGTTTAAGAGGAATGTGAGGGGAAATAAAACCAAACTCCGGCTCAGAGTGAGGCCTGGACTGAGAGGAGCTGGTGGGATCTCAGCAGTGCGCAGAGAAGAGGCGATGGAGGTGACGGGGGGCCCAGGTCTTCCAGCAACAGTCCCCTCTTTTTACATCTTTAGCGAACCCTCATTTTATCCTTTGTAGCGGGAAGTTTTGTTGGTAGCGCAAGTTCTTGGCGATCTTTCCGGCCTTTTCTTCGACCCCGGTGTGGTGCAGCTCCTTGATGGGGAGCGTCTGACAGCTGATGACCTGCCCAGCAGTCTGCGGTGCTGACGAGGGGCTGCAGTTTGTCCTTGGAAGCAGGAGGAAGCCGAGCCAAACTGACTGCCAGGACGCTCTTGATTATTACCTCAGAAAAATTGGACTGGGATAGGTTGTGTGGTGTCAAACCTTCTCACCATGGGAAGAGCTCTGCTGTTGTGCTAATTAGGCGGGAGATGTTTTCTTTCCATCTGCAGGCATCACCGGAGTCAAGCACACTTGAGTGTGTGTGTGTGTGTGTGTGTGTGTGTGTGTGTGTGTGTGTGTGTGTGTGTGTGTGTTTGTGTGTGTGTGTGTG
>JAVQJG010003653.1:0-26763 GCA_036024015.1 Craterocephalus amniculus | reverse complement strand
TTTTTTTTTTTTTGCTTTTTACTCCCCCCCCCCCCCCCCCCCATGCCCTTCTCACTCCAGCCTCACCCCCTCCATGAGCCGGCCTGCTTCGGATCAACTGTACCACCTCTCCCCCGGAGCGTTGCATGAGCGCCAGCGTGAGATAAAAGAAAGGACTCGAGGCATTGATGGGGATTTCTTGACGCAGAAGCAGATTGTTCCCCGTCTTTGTTCTGGATTTAGTCTTTTTTTTTTTCTTTCTTTGTAAAATACCAGAGCGTTGAATGAACGATGGATGTGCTGGATGAAACTGGGTGAACTTTGAAGAAACCACTAAACGGCAGTGACTCGGTAAAGGAATTCCCTTTTCCATATTCTCTCGCGTTTTTTTCTCCTTGACTCACAGGAAGCTCTGAGGGCTAAACATTTCCTTTACTTTTTTGTTTCCCTTTAATTTACTGCAAGAAAGATTTTCGAACAAAGGACTCACGGATTGTATTTTTCTCTTCCCTGCGACCCACGCAGCCTTTCTTTTATAAAACCCAGAGTGGGTTTTCTCACCTTAAAAGGCGACTTTTACACTTCCCTGCCTGCTGAAGTTGTCCGAGCTCTCGCTGCCTTTTCCTGTTGTGCCACAGTCGAGGAAGGACGCCACAAAGGAAGGAAGGAGGCAGGAGCTTGAAGGGGAGGAAAAGGGGAGAAATGGATTGTTGTTCATGAAGTGAAATATGAAGGAGCGGGAAGCGCTTTGCATTTCTGACAGCAAAACAAAGGGATGTTATCTGCCTGTCGCTCACTCTGCGGTGGACTTTGGACTTCTCAGATGTGGGGATGGTGACTGTTCCCTTCCCTTCCTACATGTGTCCATCCCTCCACCTCTCTCTCATTCCTAACAGCCTTTAAAATAAACATCTCTGGTGATTAATATGGTGCCGAGGGGGAGGGCCGTCTTTTTTACTCCCTCGCTGATGCCACACAGCATCTCGGAAAGACCAAGGAAATGCTCGATTGTTGAAGTGACATAGCAAGGACGGAGAAATGGCAAGTGGGAATGATACCACGGACAATGTTTAGGTGTTTTTTTGCAATGTGAAACCTGAAGGATGTGTTGATTGCAGCCGTATGGACTGTCTAACGTTGTGGATTATTTGACCGGAGGCTACTAAAGGCAAAGGACCTTTTTCCACTGTTTTTGCACCGTTGGCCGACGTGATTTCTTCACGTGCCAACTAAGGAGGTAGGATGGGGAAGCCTCTGAGCCGTCCCGATTGTCTGAGGCAGAGCCCCCGCTGCCTTGGAAAGGGGGACGAAGATGAAGCTTACATAGAGGATTGCTACGTCCCCCAGCGATCCATCTATGATACCATGCGCATCAATGAGCAGATTGACCAAGGGACCAAACTGTGCCAACCCTCGAGGAGCACACTGGGTTCAGGAGGGGAGGTGAGGGGAGAAGGAAGTACAATATCCAGCAACGGCACCATCGGAGCGGAGTTAGGAGGCGTTTTTGTCTCCAGAGGTGCAGATAACGGCGGAGGGGTGAAGAAACTGGACGAGAGGGTGATCTTTGACGCCCTAAAGCTCACCGGTGATGCTCAGGTCATGTCTCCGCTCGTCGGTAACGTAGGCCCGGGTCTACCCATCGCTCCGTCCTCCTCCGGCGCCGGCGGCGTGGCTGCAGTGTCCAAGCGCCGGCATCAAGGCGGAGATAAGAAGGACAATCCAAACCGGCGATCTTGGAAAGCTTTCATGCCGCCAAGTTTTCCAGAGTTTGCAGAAAGGTTGGAGTTTTCCGCTTCCGAAGGCGCAGAGAAGCGTTTGTCTGCGGCAGGGATTCCTCTCTCTCCTCTGCAGGCCATTCCCTCAACCCCTACCTCCTCCACTCCCACCTTGCCTCCTTACACCCCACCTCCTTTATCATCCGCTCCCCACACTCCCCCCGTCCCCACCTCGCCTGCTTTAAGCCCCCCTCCCCTCCTGCAGCATCCTCTCAGCAGGCCGAAACAGGTTCCTCATGCACCGTCTCCTTCCAAAGAGCAGCTACCCGCCTTCAGCCGGACCCCAGCGCCGCAGCAAAGCCCCCGTACGCAACAACAGGCGCATGCAAACCGAGAGGAGCATCGGCCGACCGCCAGCTCCTCCAAAGCCGCAATTAGGCACATCCCAGAGACGTTTGAGGCCATTAAGACCTCCGATTCAGAGAGGGACTCCCCTCTTTTCGACCAGGACCAGGATAGCGCCCCCCTTATCCCGCCAAAACCCGTCTTCTGCCCCCCCACCAAGGCCCGCACCTGGCCTCGCAGCATCACCGCAGGGAAGAAGACTCCGGTCAGCCTGAGACATAACTTCCCCGTTCTCCCCCCTTTGCCTCCCCTCTTAGGGGAGGATAACAACACAGATGAAGAGTCGCTTTACCTGCTAGACCCCCCGTCTCCCTTCCTGAAGGATGAAGAGGGGATGCTGTACGGAGGTCTTCCTCTGTCTCCCTGCGTCAGCCATGAGGGGGATGAGGGGGGGCTGCTGGGATGGAGCGCTCAGGGCGGGGAGCTCAGAGAACGCACAGCTTCTGAACTTAAATTTGAGGAGGACGAGCGCAGGATACTGGAAGAGCTGGAAGAGGAGGAGGAGGAAGAGGAGGGGTGGCAAAAAGAAAGGGGTTCAGTGGAAGAGGAGAGGGCTCGCAGAGAGGAACGAGAGTGGGAGGCGGTTCTGAGATTAGAGAGCAGGGAGATCACTGACCAGTCGTGGGATAAAGAAACGCTGGAGGCGGAGGGATGGGATTTATCAGGGTCTTCTGGGCACTGGCCCGTCCTGACCCCCCCGACCAGATTCGGAGGCCCCGGGGCCCCCAGCGCTTCACCTTGCCCCAGCTCCGGTGCTGAATCCGATGACCTCTTTCTGGAGCTGGAGAGGCAGTGTGAGGAGGGAGAGGAGGGAGAGGAGATGAGCGTTGACCCCGAGCCTCTCTGCGATCCCTACTCTCTGCCCTGCTTAGAGGAGGAAGACGAGGAGGAAGAAACCGCTGCTGCGGTGGAGTCTGAGGGAATTCCTCCTCCTGAAGCAGTCAGCACTTCAGAGCAAGAAAGTTTTGCACTTAGCTGTGAGAAAACCACAGAAAAGTCCAACTCCGGGCTGCCTGAGCATCCGGAGAGAGTCAGAGACTCGGATCTGATGAAAATGCACGACCATAAAACAGAACACGGTTTCATCGACGAAGAGTGTGACTTTAGTTTTAACGGGGATGAGGCGAAGGTAGAGGAAGGAGAGACAAGCTTCCCGTCAGACTCTGCTTTGGGTCAGCAGCTGGAGTCGGACTCCAGCGGGGTCCTCGTGTCCCAGCCGGACGGAACGGGACCGGACGACATCAGCGAACACGAGAGGCCGACGCAGACGGAAACAGACATGGACAGCGGCGCGGCGTCGGAGCACGAAGGAGGCCGTTACGGAGAGATGAGTCCTCTGAACCCGTACGCTGAGGGGGGGGAGGAGGGCGAAGGGGAGCCGGAGGAGGACGAGGATCTGGGAACAGAGTGGGATGTGTACGATCAATCTGAGCCAAGTTGTGACAGCAGCGAGGGAGTCCCGCTGGACGAGTCCCCTGAGCCTCAGCGTGCGACTGAACAAGAAATCGACTGTGAATGTTCACAGGAAGTGGAATCTCACACTTCCTGTCGAGAAGAGCCGGTGTCCCCCGACTCCATCCATCCCTCCATGGAAGTCACCTGCGACACAGAAGGTGCTTGCTTTGCCTCAGAGACTGTGATCGTAGTCGCCTCCTGGGACGCGCCCGAACACGCCTCGGCCCCTCCTCCCTCCTGTGCTGCAGCTTTGGAGCCTAAAGCCTCGGAGGCCTTTGTGATCTCAGACAGTTTTGTTTACCTGGCTGTGTCTGCGCCGCCCCGGTACCCCAACGACTCGCCGCCTTCCCCCGCTGCAGACTCCGTTCCCCCCAGCCCCGTCTCCAAGCCGCCCCGCTGCCAGGATGCAGAGGAAGAGGAGGGGTGCTTCATCTCTGCTGACAGCTTCGTTTACATGGCAGCGCCCGAGCGGCCGCCGCCCGGCCCCTCCGACGTGGGCTCCGTCTGCGAGGACGCCCAGGAGCTGGACTTGGACTCGTACTCTGAGGGGACCCAGTCGGGGGTGGACGGGGTGGAGTTTGTCCTGGGGTCCATGACCGGCGACAGCGACTGGGAGTCCGACGGCTCGGCTCTGGACTTTCCTCCGGTCGTGTCCAGAGACCAGATCTGGGACCAGCTTGAGCCAGATTTGCTGCAGAGCCTGTTCACTCAGCCAGAGACGAGTCGGGTACAAGTGTGTGGGCCGGAGGAGGACGGACCCCCGCCGGGGGCCGCAGACCTTCCCTCAGAATCACAAGATAGCTGCAAAGTGGAAAACGAACCGTCTGAGTCACCGAGTGTAGAATGTGAGGCGCAGCCACAGGTAGGGTTTCCAGTTTCTGCAGGAATGATGCATCGTAGAGGTTGGCCTGACCCCATATCAAGTTTTCTGTTCGATTAATTGTCTCAGAAATGACTGCGATAAACGATAATATTGAGTGATGATGATGTTATGTTGGGACAATTTCCGACTAATACAATATAATTCCAGAATAAGGCAAAATACCCTTTCAAAGATCAATAAACTTTAAAAAATAAGTGGAACAGAAACAAATTTTAAATAAATAACTAAACAAAACAAAAAAATAGAAGCAACTCTCAGACTCATTAATCATGAATAAAAAAGCAAACGCAACCAAATACAATGCATGTGATGGATAATGAAGTCTCTGTAATGCCTGTCTAAAAATATTAAACATGGGGTTCAAAGAGGGAAAACCATCAAACCTGTCAGTTAGTAGCTTTGTAAATGAAAAAGTAGCACAAAATATCCCAGGCTACATTCTGATGTGGTACAGGACAAGTGAAATGTTCTGTTATCCAGTAAAAAGAGAGAAAACATTAAATTTATTGCAGCACGGGAATTTATTGCATCCATTTTTTCTTACTTTGCGATTAAATGACTCATAGCGACACGTAGAGGGTCGACGGTGTCACGGATGGAAAATAACACCGGGCCACAGGTTCTGGTCCTCTACCCGTTTAACCCAATAAAAAAGTGCAGAGTGTGCATGTGAGCAAATGGAAACAAAGCGTGTTTGTGGGTGGAGGGGGGGTCAGGTAGCAAAGAGTTGAGAATAACTGCTGTAGACATAGCATGGAAAATGTATGGGGGGTGAAGTTATGCAGACGCCATAATTAGCTGGTTGTCTTTCAGTAGTGGCTCTTTAGATTAATGCAATATGAAGCCTGAGGGCGGGGGTGGGGGTGGGGGTGGGGGGCTGCTTATAGGAAACTGCCCTCAGGCTGGTTCTGTGTGTGTGGGTTGTGTTAATGTGCGTTCAAGTTTACGACTTGAACCTCGTGTGGTGTTGTGTTTACGTTGAAGGGCAGAAAGTCGTGCTGTGTTGTCGTTTTCTGCTCTGTGTGCGCGGACGGTGTGTTTGCACGCGGAGCTGCTGGACGTCTTCCTGATTGGCCAGATGTGAGATGGTTATCGCCGTCTCTGTGTGTGGACTCTATGAACCGGGCTTACAGCTGAAAACGGCTTGTTTGTGTCACCGCTCCTGGCGTTTAGGTGTGCGTGTGGTAGCGTGGCAGCTGGGTTGACCCAGATTTGCTCTGATTTTATTGGTCACAGACTTAATTCAGCCGTTTTTTTGCGGCTCAGTTGAAAAGAGTGCTGTGCTTTAAACATTAGAGTTGATTATAACTGAAAAGCTTCTGGGAGTCAGAAGATGTGATGGTTGTGAAGGAATTTAGAAGAATCTACATTTTGGCTTTATCTTAATTCTGTCCTTTTTTTATGGGATATTTCCTCTCTAACCAGGTGACCTGGTTCAAGATTATCCAGCAGCGGATGAACGTGATTATGATCGGTTCTGATCATTTATAAACGCTGATGTGCCTGATCTCATGAGGATGACTCTGTTGGCCGTCGGTTATTGCGTTATAGTTTCCATCAGGCTCCTGCTCGGCCTCATCAGCGACGGCTTGTTTACTCCCCCCCCCTTCCGAGTATATTTGACTCTGAGCAGATTTCCGTGTCTGCTCGGGTTATCAATCCACGTCTGCTTGTCCTCTCCGGCCTTGATTTAATTCAGTCAGATGTCACTTTGACCCTGAGAAATGCAGATGAAACGTCAGGGTTGACCTGAGGATGAAAGATGCTTGAATGGTGAAACAGAGGAAAAGGAGCTGAGATCATGTGACCCATGCAGCTTTCTGCAGGTTAGAAAGTTTATATGGTAACACCGTTACTCATCACATATTCCCAATAGAAGAGATTACTATCACTACTATGCTGCTCAGAAACCTCTTCCTGTCAACTTTCCACCTATCAGAGAGCTTACATTGATGGTAATGTCCAATCAGGAGCAGCCACAGACCAACAAGTGATTGGAAGGTTGTGTGTCTGTCTGAGAAGGATAGATAGATAGATAGATAGATAGATAGATAGATAGATAGAAGCTGGGAAATTGTGGGACGATAATGGCTGGAAGACGTCGTTGATGCACTGTTTCATCAAATCGAGCTGAGTTGGCGTTGTGAGGAGGAAAATCATAGCATATCATTCTGGAAATGAGGAAAAGTTGTTGCAGTTGTTTGTTTTTTCTTTTAATGACATTGTTTTTGCTCCTGGTCACTTGTCGCTGTTGTTTGGTTGTGTGGCTGGCCTGCATGGTGTTTTATCTATTCCTACATTCATATTACATCAATTTAGCCTCGTAATCAGACAACCGAGGCTGTCCTGCAAATATAAAGTCTGCATGCTGGCTGGTGTTGAAAAGGTTGATGCTTTTCATTAAAAAAACAAACATGGTTTGGTTTGAAAGGTTTAGTGTCACATTAGCTTTGGTATGTAGCCGTTAGCTTCAGCTAGCCACATTTAGCTACAGACGTATTCTGCATCGTTCTGCAGATCATCAGGACTTACTGCTGTTGTTCTGAATAAATGTTGCTGGAAGACGTGGAAAAGTAAATCCATGCAGGTCATGTGATCCCATGAGTGCCGGATCAGTTACCATGAAGTTACAATGTCTGGTTTCTGAAGAGGGCAGCCGCTTTGGAGCGCTAACACTCATCAAACGCTGCATATTGACCCCAGAAATCCTCCATCATTCCTCACATCAGGCTGATGTTTGGGTCAGAAGTTACACAGTGTCCCTTTAAAGAATCTCTGACTTACTGTTGCACCGCAAAGCTAATGTCTCATCACACAGAGATTTCCTCAAAATGGAGGTGAATCATGTGTCTGAGAAATAAAAACTAAAATAAAAAAAAGACCAACTCGAGCCCAGAAACACTGGCTCCTTTATTTCCTCTGCAGTAGCCAATCAGGAGAGGCCATTTGGAAACGTGACTCTTTCTTTTCTGTGCGTGTTTTTTGTGATGAACTCCCCCCACATTCATGCGTCCTCTGCTGACTCTCTCATTATGCCCCCCCGCCCCTCCATGCTTGGCCGGTTTTGTTGCAGAGATAAGGAGGTGAGAGGTAAAAACTGCGGCGCTGTGACACGGCAGCCTCTGCCAACACGATTACACTAACACTGCGTGAAGTTGTCCGTGGAAAATAAACTCAGATATCCGATAAGAACGCGCCGCAGCCTCTGACTGGACCTCCTCTCTTTTGTCCTGCCTGTTTGTCTTTCCCAGCCTGCGACGCAAACGCAGAGCATTCAGTAAAACAAACACGAGGCCGTTTTCATGTGGAGCTGCTGAGAGAAATGAGCTGAAAAGGGATGATGTGACCAGCTTGGGGGATAAAAAGGGACTGGAACAAAGCAGCAGACAGGAAAAAAAAAAAGGCTTGTGGCAGGAGACGGGGAGGTTAGTCGTCGGAGGAAGCCGATGTTTTCACCAGGAAGCACCTTGTAGCCCCGCATCAGGCCTCAGCGCCGCAATAAGAGAGCTTTTCTGGCAGGCGGATGCAAGCAGAAGGTTTCTGGATGCAGCTCATTTTAAAGCAAAGCGTCCCCACAGACAGACTGACGGACAGATGGACTGACTCTGTAAACTAAAACTTCACCTACAGACCAGTTGCTGCTGCAGCATTTAAGTCTTTTCATTTGATCCTAAATGATCCACATTTAGATTTTTATGGGCTAATTTAGTTCGTTTAGTGGAAAACAAGCATCCTTTGTAGATAAATGTCTCAATTTATGTTTTAAAGTGTCTCTAATTATAAAGAAAACAAGATTTTTATGTCCCTGAAGTGGTGGGAGGCAGAGGAAGAAGCAGCCAGGTGGCTTTAGGTCTGCGCCTCGTACATTTGGGTTGATTGATGTGATAATTGAGGTTGTGAACATCCGCCTCCGGGATAAACCAGCGAAGGATGGAAGGGGGGAGGTTTCAGGTACACAGCGTAAAGCTAAAGCGGGAAGACTCTGATCTCCATCTGGAGCTGGATGGAGGTGTTTTTAACACTGAAACAGGTGAAAATAAGCAGCTGATTTACAAAACTCCCACAAATAAAGTGTTTAAAGTGTGTGTGAAGGCATGGAAGGAAAATCTGGCCCCTGAGAGATGAAGATAAAAGGAGCGGCAGAGGCAGGTGCACTGCCCACATTTGCATGAGATTTGTATCTGTTTGTTGATGCCGGACGGGATTTATTCAACTGTTCAGCCTCCTCGTCCCTGCGTGAGCAACGTCGCAGTTTTCTGCTTTTTAACGTTAGTTTGGAAACAGCCCCTCGTTTCACTAAAAAGGGAAAGGTAAAGGAGGAAGGACGAGGTTTGAAAGGCAGGAAGGGAGGAGGAGTATGGTGTAGGTTGTGATATTCAGTTTTTCCTTCTGTCCTGCTGCTCGTCGCTCGCAGCCGCTGAATCGCTTCTCTTCGGTAAAACCTCCTGCATCCTCCGTTTTCTCTGGTTCCCTGTGTTTCTGCAGCAGACAGCCCAGCTGCAGCGTTCATCAGTGATGCTCTGTGTGCACATTAAGAGCCAGCACGCTCCTCATCTGTCCTGATTAAGAAAATCATTGTCCTCCAGTGATGTTTTGGCCTCGCTCCATCTGCAGTTATTCCTCTTCCCAACCTTATTAGCTGCACTAAAGACGGCTAAATATAACGCACACTGTTCCCCTCATAAAAAGTGCGTCCATGTTGTATTTATGAGCTGAATGTTAGTTTGGCTTGCACTTGCATGTACACGCTCCTACCTGATTCACATCTGATGAGTTCCTCTCTGTTGATGCTGCTTTAGAGCGAATGTTTTTTCTGTCGCACCCTCAGATCGGCTCCGATATCAGATTCAATTACATCAAACTGCTCCCAAACTAAAGAGCAGTCGCATCAGCTGAGCTTTCAGGTCTTAGGAGGATTTTTCTGTTTATTCAGAGGAGAGATGGGCAAAATGATTGTTTTTATACAACATATATGCATATATTATATCATTATTATACTATTATATGATTATTTAACCAATACAAATAATGCATTTTTACTATTATTTTTTTTACTTGTCTCGTCGGCCTAGTATGAATGTTGGTCTGGCTGCTGTGTTGTTTTTTGTTTTTTGTTTTTTTTTCCTAATTGAAATTAAGAAAAAAAATGGCAAAAAGATGTTTGAGACATTTCCATCCTGTGCTGCAGCCGGCTCAGCGAACGGGTTTGTTGTCATGTTGTGAGGACCACAGTGGCATAACGGTGAATGTTATCCACACTGTGAATGAATAATCAGCGTTGTTGCTACGAGGCTCATGGCTGAAAAGATTATCTGGTGTTTTGTTTTCTTTGAGGAAGAACTCTGACCACTTCCTCCAGCCATACTGTGTGAAAAGTTGAGCTTCTTCCTCCCATTCAGACTCTGACTGATGAATCTGTCGCTTCCCCTGATTCACATCTGACACAAATGTGTTTTTTTGGACTTTTTTGTGTAAAATTGTTGCTCTTATTTGCTCGATTTGACAAAAATCCCTCGGACAGATACCAGCAGCCGGTTGCTGAAGCGGTCCGGGTTAGTTTTAGCCGCCTCTGGGAAGCCGCCGTGGGTTGGAGGCCCAGATGGAGAGGCTGAGTAGGAAGAAGCAACGGATGTCAGGGATGGTATGACGCGAGGAAGAGGAGGGTGATGGTGGAAGCTAAGGCAGCTAAGCTGGGTGTCGGCGTGTCTCGCTGCCCGCTGGCTGAGGTGGAGGAGAAGGACAAGTATGTGGGAGTTTTTCCAGAGCTCGGCTGAGAGAGAGACACTGGGACAAAGAGAGAGAGAGAGAGGCCAGCATCAGCCGAAGCAGTTCTCTCTTTATCCCTGTGTGTGTGCAGCTTTATTTTCCTCCTCCTTCCCGGTATTTCCACAACACACACACTGCAGGGTGGAGCGGGTCAGGGCTGTAGTCATTGTTCTGGCCGACAGACTTCCTGTTCCAGGCGGCTGCGACGCCCATCGCTGCAAACAGGAACACACACACACACACACACACACTCATATGCTCCACTTTCAGCACAAACACACACTTTGGCATGAAGTTGCTGCATTTTAATGCTGCATTTAAACCAGATGAGCAGAAACCTGTAAACTGTTTAATTATGATCCTCAGCAGAGTCTCCAGGAGAGTCTGTGTGTGTGTAAACACGTCATAATGAAAGGCTGGAAGCTTTAAAAGCAGCTAAATGTGCTGCGAAGGAAACGGGAGCAGCCAGATCTGAAGCATCTTTCTCTCTTCAGAACACTTGTGTGGCAGAATTTACTCATTTATTTACTTTTTATTGATCTATTCACAGTTTTTCTCTGGATAAACCAACATGAGCACATTATTATTGTTGCAAACACAAACGCCCGGCGTCCACGGAGGATGTTTTTATGGCTCAGTCAGGTCAAAATCTCAGTTTTATGGAGCCCGAAAAGGGAAACTGAGTGAGAGAAAACTGTCCAGAAAGTATCTGCCGATGCTTGTGGATGTCTTGGATGGTCAGCGCAGCATTCAGTTCAGTCAGAAACGCGGAAATGAGATTACTTCAGCTTCGTTTTATCATTGAACTCTCCTACAGAGACATCACAGCTGTGCTCGCTGGCGTCACCGTTAGATTAACTCCAAAATACTCCTGAAACGAAGTCTGAAGTCTTGTGGTTGAATACATTCAGGAAAACCTCCAAACATCCTCTGAACAACGGCACCTCAGTCATGCAGAGACTCATTCTCATCAGATCCCACCAGATAATTTCTCATGAGCACGAGTAATGGAGATGATTTTTTCCCTCTGTGTCCTCTTTACAGGCTTCGTACAGTTTAATCCGAAACAACATGTTGAAATTTAGGCTCTGAAGTCTTTAGTGCAGAAATTTAAACATGACTTATTCATTTCTGATCATCTAAAACAGGGATTCCCCAACTCTACGATCTATGACCCCCAAGATAACCGACCCCTCCTCCCACGACGATAATTACCCATTTTATATCAGACGTGTTGTCCTGCAGGATCCTCACTATATAAGGCTTAAAATAAATAAGGATTCATGTGGATTTAGTAACGGTGGTAAATTTAGATTTATCTCAGCATTAATGGTTTCATTTTGACAGCCGGGATAAAAATTTAAGAAATGTCGGTTCATTTTTTTCAAAGATTATCCGGGGACCCGTGAACTCATCTCCCGACCGACGTGAGGTCGTCTAATGTCTCCTGCTCCAGTTCTTCATCTGCATGCTGGTTTAACCGCATGTTTGATTTGTAGCAGCAGATGGAGAATAAAGCAGCATCATTCTGTTTAACAGCAAAACATCTATTCCTGCATGTTTAAAGATGACGGAAACCAGGATCAGTAGAAACATGCTGGACTGGTTCAGCTCCAGCAGACTCACCTGTTGGTGATAATCAGACGGATTTATGAGCAATGATGTCTAAATTCTCTTTATTTGGTGGTAAAAATATATTTTATTAGTATCCGTAAACATGGACTGACCTTTCATGGTTTCTGGTGTCGCTCAGAGTCGGGTAACCGGATCAGCCTGGCTGGGTCCTTATCTAAAGTCAGCAGGTTGACCTCTGACCTCTCCACCTCGGGACCTTCTGGCTCCACCGTAGAATATCAACCAGATGTTTGTCTCTCTCTGGTTGCTGTTTATTCATTCCTTCCAGTAACTTCCAGTCCCACATGTGTAGTTTCATGTTCAGGGTGTGATGTGTTTATAAAGGCTTCGTCATGCTTCTGTGTCCACACTGTCGCCGTCCTGCTTCTCTCGGTGTGACGTTGTGGTCTGCTGACCTCTGACTAATCAGCTCAGGTGTTCGTTTCCCCGCTGATCCGCGGGACAGCGGCTCGCTGAATGACGAGGCGGTAAAAAAAAAAGTTTAAAAAGCCGCATTTTTTGCTTTTTGCAGAGTGTTTCTGACATTTCTGACGTCTGGATTTCCTCCAGCAGACAAATCTTCACTTTTACCAGATAGTTTTCCCCCCAGGCCTCCACTTTACCACAATCTGCCCCGTGTGTGTGTGCGTGTGTGTGTGTGTGTGTGGGTGTGTGTGCGTGTGTGTGTGGCCATTGAGGTTTGGCTGCAGCAGCATCACAAACCACCGCGGGCCCTAATTCTCCCCTCTGTGGGTTTAAAGTAAATGTCGGGACTTCTGCAGCAGACCCGTCCCGCCGTCCGTTGTGGCGCCCAGCGTTCCCAGCGTTCCCAGCGTTCCCAGCGCTGTGGACATTGTGGAACATGTTTTTAGCATTCCTGCAGGGTTCAGTCGCGTTGGCCGGTGGGTTTTCCTCTCATTGCGACCGGCTGCAGAAACCAGAGGTGTGTGAACTGGTCCAGAGTTTGAGAAACTGGGACAGAGAGCTGGATCAGTCTGAGGATGAGACGGAGACGTTGTGGCTGTGATGGGAGTCTGGTTGTCTTTAGACTCTGTTGTCTTCATAAGATGGCTGCGGCTGGGGTGTGTGTGCGTGATTAATGTGTCCAGACAGGCCAAGTCCTCTGTGTGTGTGTGTGTGTTTTCTCAGCATGTTGGTTGAAGGTCATATTCATCCGCGTGTGTTGACTCAGCCTTTTCCAGCCAGACCCTCGCTCCCTCTAATCCCCCGTCTCCCCCTCCCCTCCCTGCTTTTTCCACTTCTCTCATTCCTGGTTGTTGTGTCTTCAAATCCGGCGTGAATGTGTGGCGTGTTTATTTAACCAGGGATAAAAACTCATTGAGATTAAAAAAACATTTTTTTTTTTCGAAAACCATCATTCAAACACTAGTTTCACTCTGGAAACAGCGCTTAAGCCGTTGCAAGAGCCAAAAGATTTCGTCTGTCTGTCCTTTAAAATTGAATGAAATTGTCCCAAAGGTATTAGACGTGACAGTTTGACTTATTGCGTGTTGTTGTGGTCTTGCCGTGCAGGCGGTGGAGCGGGAGCAGGTGGACAGCATCCAGCCCAAGCTGCAGCACGTCAACGCCGTGGGTCAGGGTCTGATCCAGAGCGCCGCCAAGCACACGGACACGCAGGCGCTGGAGCACGACCTGGAGAGCACCAACCTCCGATGGAACTCGCTCAACAAGCAGGTGCTGCTGGGAACTTTGGCACAGATATCCGAGGCTTTTTCTCTGCATTTTATTCAGCTCTGAGTTTTTTATAAGCTGCGCATCGTGTTGCATGTTTCTGAATGATTGTCTTCTGTGCTCAGATTGCGGAGCGGATCGCCCAGCTGCAGGAGGCCCTGTTGCATTGTGGGAAGTTCCAGGATGCCCTGGAGCCTCTGCTGAGCTGGCTGAGCGACACGGAGGAGCTGGTGGCCAATCAGAAGCCTCCGTCTGCAGAATATCGCGTGGTGAAGGCCCAGATCCAGGAGCAAAAGGTAGGACGAGAAGGATGAAAGAAACGCTCCTGTTCGCAGGAGAATCAGCTCAAAACAGAGAAGAAAAGTTTTTTTTGTTAAATTTTTGCTTTTAAAGCGTTAATAAAGCAGGACAATGATCCGAGCTCCTGGTTCCTCTGTAAGATCACATCAGAGAAGCTCCATTCATCTCCTCATTAACACTAAAACTTCACCGTGGTCCTGGGGAGTTTAACAGACCTTTTAGGAGGTTTCCATCCAGCCGAAACACGACGTGTTTATTATTAAATCCACCGTCATGCCACCGTTATTTCATCACTTTGGCAACTTGATGCTGTTCAGATGATACAGCTTAAACTAAGAGAGGGTTATAATTAATTTATTTTTTTTTGTTTGTTTGTCATTAGGTTTTTGTGTTCTAGCTTAGTGGAATAAAACTGGAATAGTTTGAATGTGAAGATAAAAACATGAATTCCATAAGAACAGCTTAAAAATTTGTATAAATTTTTTTTTAAAAGTATGCCGGGACAGGATTTTCCAGAGGATCACCCTACTGATAGAAATGATGTTTGTGTACGTTTATGTTTGCTTGTTGGGCGGTGCAGTGAGGAGCTGACGGGTTTTCTGGAAGGTGGATGTTGATGATGTGTACGTCAGAGGCAAATAAGTTTCCACTTCATCCCATTCCTTCTCCAACATGGAAGAGAAATAAAGGGTTGATTGTTTGGGAGCTGCCCATGTTCCTGTTTTTTTCTATGTCATTTGTTTTGTTTATTTCATTATTACCATGTTTGAAATAAATAAATAAACAAATAAATAAGTAGACAGACAGACAGGCTACATTTTGTTAAGATCCCACAGTTTAGACCCAAAAATGATGATGAAGCCACTATCTGACAGGTTTTCCTCCAATCAGAGAGCTTAAATTGAGGTTGATGTCCAATCAGAAGCAGGAACAGAATAGGAAATATGCAGAAAGTTCTAGAAGAAAACTCCTGGTCCTGTTTCTGGAATGAAGCCAAGAAGCTGAGCAGGTTCAGAGAGGATAAGACGGAAATCTGGAAATGAGGAAAAGGTATAAATACAGTTTGTAAATACAAATTTTAGCTTTCAAGCCTGATCTGTTCTTTTATCGGGACAAAATGGCGGCACGTGTCCGTCCAGCGTTTCCACAGAGACAAAAGAAGATTTAAAATTTTCCTCTTTCATCTGTTTTTACTCAACCAGGTCGGCTTCAGATGTTATTTACACTCTGATGTCCTTCAACCACAAAACCACAAGCATCCTGAAACTGATAACTGGACCACACACGCACACACGCACACACACACACACACACACGGCCCCAGCTGACCGTCTGCCAGTCATTCTGGCATAAAAACAAACACACACACACTCCTATTGTTTTCCGACACACACACAAGCGCTTCCTTTGTTTATCCAACATACGCTTCCCGCGAGCAGCCGCGCCAGAGATCAATCACACGCGTTAACATCGGTGACGGAGAGCGGCGTCGGCCTTGGCGTGGAGAGAGAGAGAGTAAACCGGGGCGAGCTGGACTGGGAGCAGTCCGAGCAGGAAGGAAGGAAGCTTCACACCAGATGGTTTTACTGTAAAACACGGAGCCAGATAAAACTAATCTGTCCCAAGAGAGGAAAATCTTACTTCCTTCAATCATTTTTAGCTTTAAATGAAGCAGAAATTCCGACTTATTTAAAGGCTCGGACACGTTTTCATGGGTTTCCGTTTGTTTTTGTTTCGGTGTAAACATGTGGTCATTCTGCGAACATGGAGGTTGGCCTCCACGTTTACGTTTAACTGTGTAAGCAGAAAAAAGATGGCCAGCAGAAATATGGAGTGTTTATGGGATTATCCAGATAAACAGTTTGAAAAAGGAAACTTTTTATTGTGGAGTGGAGAGCTGAGGTAATTACTGGGAGTACTGGTGCTATATATTTACTGAGCAGCAGTCATCCTTATGAGAGACGGTGATTATTTCAGGGGGCAGGGGTTGGTAGTAAACCCCTGATTTCTTGTTTTTATCACTAACTTTATTATCATTTTTAAAGATGCATAATATTATCGGCACGATATCTGATCTCAGCTTTTATCAGCGATAAAAGGAGCGATGCCGGGAGAACAGGAGTCTTTTTTGAGTTGGGCAGGATACACACGTCTTACTTGTTTTGTTTAAAGACAGACGTTATGATTAAAGTTGAAATATATTCTTATTTTTGCACATTTGAAGCTTTTTTTTACATCTTCATTTATCAACAAGCCGTCGTTTCAAACACTATGCAGATGATTTCAGTTCTGCAGCAGAGAAAACTAGATCATCGCTGCTATTAAGTGTGTGTGTGTGTGTGTGTGTGTGTGTGTGTGTGCATATTGGTATCAGTTATCGGTCTGATGAGTGTAAAATATCAAAGATCCAGCATCATGCATCACTGGAACTGGCGAGCATTTTTGTTTTTAGTTGTTTTACTTCGGTTGTTTTTGTTTTTCATCTGTGGCTGATCATTTGGAAATGTTTAAATATAGTTGAGTTGAATATTGCTGTTAAATATAAATCTATTTCTACTATTTCTAATCTATTTCTACATTAATGACAGAAGGTGACAACAGATTTTCCACGTGTAAGTGTTAGAACCAGGGTTGTATATGTGGATGGACCAGTGTGAGATATGTGCTGGTGTGGAGTGGAGACGATGGTGATGCAGGGACCCATGAGTCACTTTAAAGCTACTTTTTTCCTCCCTGTCAGATGGAGAACTCTGTGACTTTTTTTAAAAAAATCTTGTAAACTATTCGGTAACACTTTATTTGAAGCCCAAATTATAATGCATTATAAGGGCATTTATAATGCATTATAATCCCTCATAAATACAGTTATCCATAGAATGAGCCATTATTAATTATAATTTGCAGAATAATGTTATATAACTGTTGATATAGAGCATCATAAAACATTGTTTGTTTATAATTGTATTCATGAGGCATTATAAATGTCGTCATAATGCATTATAATGTGGGCTTCAAGTAAAGTGTTACCCAATATTCTTATAAATAAGTTTTTGTTTTTGACATTAAAAAGGACTCAAAGCTGTTTAAAGGTTTCCCAACAGCCTGGAAGTTAACGGTGATCCTGCCGGACATGATTTGATGAGTCACAGCCATTAAGTCGTGTGTTTCTCTCCGTCAGCTTCTGCAGAGGTTGCTGGACGACCGCAGGCCGACCGTGGAGATGATCCGGGCCGAGGGAGCGAGGATCGCAGCCACGGCAGACACTCAGGACCGGGACAAGATCCAGACCCAGCTGCAGAGTCTGTCGGAGAGGTGGTCCGACCTGCTGGACAAGGCCGGCTCCCGGTAAGTCAGCAGACGGCATTTTGTCGTCTAACTTATCGTAAAGTTTTTAACAACAGGTAATGATTTCTAATTTTTATTTATGAAAAGGCGACGTTTTTGTCTTTCTTGAGTCCTTCGGCGCCATGTTTGTTTCCTGTATGAAAGCATAAAAATCCTCTAACCCCTTTGCCATGAAGTCTGCATCGGAAAACTCTTCCCCTCGGTCCAAAAGAGAATCCAGACACTCCTTCATCTCATGAACGTGCAAAACGGAGGGGAAGGGCTGAGGGGGGATCCAGATTGGGCCTTTGTGTGGTCTCCGATCCTCTGTGACACACAGACGTCTGATAACATGGTCGTCTCTGAGTTTATTACACCGTCTGCCGTGATGCATCGTCTCGCACGTCACAGAAAAACTTGTTTTTCACACCTTCACCTCCGTCCGTCTCATGAAATCCTTCCAGTTTCTGAGATGGTTTCTGACAAACGGATGCAGAAATCAGCTGCAGATCTCTGAAAAGGACGAGAGCAATAAAAAAGCAATAAAGGCTCTTCCTCCTCCTCACCGTCTGCGTCCTCCCTCTCAGGCAGAGGCAGCTGGAGGAGCTGCAGGTTCTGGCTCTGCACTTCCACGAAGCTCTGGAGCCGCTGGGCGAATGGCTGAGCGCCACCGAGAGACGCCTGAGCTCCGCCGAGCCCATGGGAACCCAGACGGCCAAGATCACGCAGCAGATCGCCAAGCACAAGGTAGGGTCCGGCCCGGCCACCCGGTCCCGGGTGTAGATGAAAGGTTTGGACCTGCACACGGATCACACCCCCATCCCAACACCCGCTTCGTTCACGCCATCATTTTTTAAGTTTCAGTCATTTGTTTGGTTTTTTATGATTTTCCGCCTGCATGCTGAGTTTCATCCATCTGTTTTCTGTTGTTTTCTTCTTCATTTCTCTTCATTTCACACACACACACACACAAAAACACACTTCCCAGGCGCTTCAAGACGACGTTTCTTCCCGTGAAGCCGAGTTGGAGCGGCTCGAGTCCCTCGGCCAATCGCTGGCCCCGCTCAGCTGCGCAGCCGACCGTGATTGGCTGCGTGAGCGCGTGGGGGCGGTGCGGTCGGGGCACTCGGAGCTCGCTGATTGGTGCAGCCGGCGGGCGGGGCTGCTGGAGCAGGCGCTGGCCAACGCCCGGCTGTTCGGCGAGGAGGAGGTGGAGGTGCTGAACTGGCTGGCGGAGGTGGCTCAGAGGCTGGCGCAGGTGTCGCTGCAGAGCTACCGGCCCCCGCTGCTGGCCGAGCAGCACAGACACACCCTGGTACGACCGGACGGAGCCGCCGCGCCCACAGACCGGGCGTCGTCACGATCGGACTGAAACGTTACGGCGAAAACGGGTTTTTACTCTGCGGTAACTTTGGGTTTTTTGCTTCCTGCAGTCGCTGAACGAGGAGATCCTGAGCAGGAAGAAAACCGTGGACCAGGCCATCAAGAACGGACAGGCTCTACTCAAACAGACCACAGGTGATCTTCATCCTCCTCCTCCTCCTCTTCCTCACAGTGACACAGATCAGACTGAAAACATAAATAAAGTTTATAATCCCTGAATCTGAACCAGAGTCCTGCAGCGTGTCCCAAATCCGAAAATTCACCCGCAAAAATGCTGTGTAACGGGTAAAGATGCAAACAATCGATTATCAATTCATCGTCGATAAGAAATTACTCAATTACAATAAATTATTTCCAGTTAATCGCGCTTTGAGCCTGCATGAGGCACATGAACACGGGAAGCTTTCCTCTGACCATTGACCTAATTTAATTTGTTATATTAGATTAAATTTATAATAATCTTTGTTTGCATTGTTCCATTTGTGATTATGTTGTTCCTGCAGTTAAGAATAAATCTTTTTTTAATAGGATACACAAATCATATTCCTTAAGATAGCAAGGTAGAAAGGAACCTGTTGATTCTGAGGGAAATTCAGCTTCTCAGGAAAACTGCAGCTTATCAATTAAGCGATCATCGATCGATAAGATGAAACAACTATTAATTAATGAATTACTTGATCAAGATAAAAAAAAGGTTACATCAGATATGATGACTGCGTTGTATCGTTTCCTTTTCTTGTGTTGCAAATGGAAACGGAGACAAAACATCAGGTTAAATATAAGAATGAAAGAATGAAATAATAATGGAGGGACGGGTTTTTACGCATTAACTTATTACTTTATTCAGCGACGGTCGGTCTAAAATAAACGGTACCGGGTCGGGTTCAGTAATTATCCTCCTGGGTTTGGGTTTGTAAAACATGACTCTGATGTGAGCTGCGTCTCCTCCTGCAGGAGAGGAGGTCCTCCTGATCCAGGAGAAGCTGGACGGGATCAAGTCTCGCTACGCCGACATGACGGCGGGCAGCAGCAAGGCGCTCCGCACGCTGGAGCAGGCGCTGCAGCTGGCCACGCGATTCGCCAGCGCCCACGACGACCTCAACCGCTGGCTGGACGCCGTGGAGGAGGAGCTGCACGACGCCGAGCCCGACGCCACGCCGGCCTACCAGGAGAGGCAGAAGGTGGGCGGAGCCTGAAGATGATGATGATGGTTTTAGAAGAAAGCAGGAGTTTTTGAGCAGAAATTCTGGGTTATTTCTACAGAGTTGTGTCGTTCTGGTTCGCCTTTATGCTGCTTTATCTTCTGATACGTTCGCTTTATATCATTTTAGCCTCATAATCTGTCAGCTGAGACTGTCCTGAGATCATCATGTCGCCATGGCAACTGGGATAAGAAGGGTTTTCCGTGACTTTAACATGAAAAAGACCAAAAATCCCAAACAAAGGCTCTGAATTTTAAAGTCTAAACAAAGTGAGGTTAGAAAATGAGAAGCTTGTTTCAGCGTGACTCCTGGTCGCTTTCATCATCCGTTGCCACGTGAACAAGATGTGCACATGCACCGTGCACACGCGCCGTGCACACGCACAGCCGGTTCGGTCCAGATCCAGACTTGCACAGGTTTTTGTTTTTTTTCCTGCTATAAAAATCCGGTTTGTATGAAGAGTTCCAGCTTATTTAGGGACACTTCCTGTCGCTGTGACATTTTCAGGTCCCAGCATCGGCCCACCCACACAGCGTTGCCATAGAAACCGGGTTTCTTGTGATGCAGCGTGGGGACGCTCGCTGGTGCTGGACGCGCTGTCTCTAACTCAGGGGTGTCAAACTCGTTTAGTTCAGGGGCACAGTACGGCGTGTTAGATTTGAAGCAGGACGGACCAGTAAATTATCAAAATAAATCATTTGAAATAATGAAAACTTTACATTTTTCCCTTTGATTTGGTGTAAAGAAGCACAAATCACCTGTTTAATGGTCTAAATCTTTAAAAAACACTATGAACAACCAGAATATTCCTATAAAAATGCAATTTCCATTATTTTTTGCCTCAGTGGCATATTTACAATTCAATTAATTTAAATATTTTTGTTTTTAGTATATTTTGTATAAATTTGATAAAATAATTAAATTGTATATTAGCATACAATAAATTTAATTCTGTTATTTTAAATTTTTTAATTTGAGAAAAAAAAACTTTTATATTTATTTTACTTATCAACTGTATTTTTTATATTTGCTTAATCACACAAGCATTACAACTAACAGATCACAGTGGATCTAAGCATCTATTTGTTTTTTAATCGCAGGTATCTTGAGCTGAAAAATCCAGTATTTCACATTTTGATTCGAGTAACTTTGACCAGATTCATCCTTTTAATATTGGACCCTTTGGCGGCCGGTTTTGGCCCCCCAGGCCTCATGTTTGACCCCCCCTGCTCTGACCCGTCTCCGTCTCTGCTGCAGGAGCTGAAGAAGGTGTCGGCGGAGAAGCGTCTGGTTCTGGACACAGTGAACGAGGTGGGCAGCGCGCTGCTGGATCTGGTTCCGTGGCGAGCCCGCGAAGGCCTGGACCGCCTGGTGGCCGACGCCAACCAGCGCTACCGGCAGGCGGACGAGACCATCACTCAGCGGGTGCAGCTGGTGCAGGCTGCCATCCAGAGGTCGCAGCAGGTACTGCAGGGGGTTTAACAAAAGCCACAAAACTCCCAAACTGTCAACATTTTATTCTCCAGCCTCTATTTTCCTCCTCTCCGTTTCCAAACCTTTACATTTCTTAAATTGCTGCAAAACCTGCAGCAGTAGTAGAGTTTGAGGACTTTATCCTCTCCTTTAACCCTTCATCGTCTGGGGAACATTTTGGGTTTTCTCGCCTGGTACATCTTGTGTATTATTGCTAATAAAACAATCATCTTATGATGCACAATCAAGTATGATACATCTTTCTTTCAGGACAACCTGGGCTTTTATAATATTCATGATGCACTGCTGTCACATGAACGACATAAAAGTTATACAATCATAAAAAGAGGAAAAAACAAAATAGAAAATTAGTTTCAAAAGCATCTATTGAAAATGTCCAGTAAATTGCAGTAAACATTTCTAGACACTATAGAAATGTTATTTAAGAAATTAAGCCTATAAAACAAATATAAGAATTGTATCAGAAAACTTGCTCACTGTTTCTGATGGAAGCTGTTTCTGTCTGCTATGAGCTACATCACATGTTTTACCCTTTGCAGTTAATTTTTCTAATATAGAATAAAGACAAGTTGCACAAAAACAAGTACAGTAGTGTGTGTAATGACACACTATTCCAATGAGATATTAGTCTTTAGACATCAATCATTGCTTTATAACACAGTTTAATTCATGGAGACAATGTGGAGTGAAGCATCTCCACAACTAATGATCTTTGAACACATCACGTCATGAAAAAAAGGCTCTGTGATACCGGTCGACAATGCGATTGGACACTGACTTTCCAAAACTCATAGCTTAGCTTCTGAACGTCCCACAGACATGCAGGAGCTATCGGCTTAAAGCTTGAAGCGTTTTCTTAGCTGAGAAAGAAAAGTAAATCGAGGTTTTGTCAAGCATCGACTTTGAAGGGTTAAAGGCTTTTTGCAGAGCACAGATCTCCACAGAAGGTCTGAAAGTGTTTCTTTTGGCTCATCTCCTGCTTGGTTCTCCAGTCTTTGCTCTGAGGATGTGACATGTGATGTTGCTTGTTCATTTCTCAGCAGAAATCAGGCTTATGTGTTAGTATTGTTGGAAGTTGTCCTGCTCTAGTTAAACAAAGTCTCCAAGATACTCGGTTTTACTCATCATGACGCGCCCTTTCAGTACGAGGAGGCCGTGGACGCGGAGCTGGCGTGGGTCGGGGAGACGGAGCGGAAGCTGGCGTCTCTGGGGCCCCTGAGCCTGGAGCCCGACGTGACCGTGGCTCAGCTGCAGGTGCAGAGAGCCTTCAACATCGACATCATCCGACACAAGGACACCGTCGATCAGCTGCTCCGCACCAGAGACGACATCCTGGAGACCTGCAGCGACGCCCAGCAGGACGCTCTGATGGTAAGCCGTCCCCGTCTCTGCTGAGTGAGACGCAGCAGCCGTGAGGTCTGAGCGTCCTCGTCCTGTCCGCAGGTGAAGACGGACTCGCTGAGCGCTCGCTACGACACGGTCAGCCAGAGCCACAGCGAGCGCTTCTCGGCTCTGGAGCAGGCTCAGGTTCTGGTGGCTCGGTTCTGGGAGACCTATGAGGAGCTGGAGCCGTGGTTGGGCGAGACGGAGACCCTCATCAGCCAGCTGCCCCCGCCCGCCATCGACACGGACGCCCTGCGCCTGCAGCAGGACCAGATGAGGGTGAGAAGTCCACCACAGCCTGACCAGTTTGGAATTAACTTAAACCTATGCCCTCCTTCTTCTTAATTTATTTTATTTTATTTTATTTTATTTTATTTTATTTTATTTTATTTTATTTTATTTTATTTTATTTTTATTTTATTTTATTTTTATTTTTATTTTTTTATTTTTTCATTTATTTTTTTATTTTTTATTTGTCAGGAACATTGCATTCATGCAAAGTTACCAAAAAAGAAATTAATGTATCAGCTCAGAGTCAGAATATTTGTACTAAGTCTTTATTTGTTCAATCTTTTTCTTTTTCTCTCTAATGTGGAAGAATTCGGCCTCCTCTACTTCTCCTCATGGCCCAAAGTGCTATAAAACCATCATACATGAATAATGTTTCAAATTAATTCAAATAAAAATCACTTTAAGTACTTTTGTGTGGTTGAAAATGCCAAACTTTAAATAATTTTCAAGATTTCAACCCTTTAAATGCCAGTTTGAAGATTGGAAGTAGCATACTGCCTCATTCATAAAATAACCTACAAAAGCAAAATTACATTCCATATAATAAACATTAGATTAACAGGTGTTTTGGGGTGATTATAAATAAAGAAAATTAAAAATATATTTTTAAAAATATATATTTTTTACATGAGATTTTCATGTGGACAACAAATAGTAACATCTGCCATTTTTTCAAGATTCCACCAGATTCAGCGGGTTTATCAATGTAGACGGTTGCTGGAAAATCTGCTATTTTTTAATTTATATCATGAAGCCGTTGGAATAGTTTGGATCTGATACGACATAAAAATATAAATGAAATCACATGAATTTCGTTTATGATCTTTAACATAGCCAAGTGTCTGACCACCACCAAAGACCCATCAGTCTGATATTTACTAACCAGTCTTTTTTATTGAATATAGCAGGACTTTGGGAAATCAAACTGGCTTTTAAAAGGGTTTAAACACTGAAAATAATTGAATGATTGGTACTTCTGAGCAGGACAGATGGTGTCTATGTGATCTATTAAAAATATAGGATGACTTTACAGCAGTTTAAGAGCAGGGACACTTTCGGCTGAAAATGTTACACTAAGCTGGAAACTGAAGCTCTGCCTGTCCTCTGCAGCTGCTCCGGGAGTCCATCGCCGAGCACAAGCCCCACATCGACAAGCTGCTGAAGATCGGGCCTCAGCTGGCCCAGCTCAGCCTGCAGGAGGGCGCCACGCTAACGCAGCGCTACTCCCACGCCGAGAGGCGCTACCTGGCCATCAAGGAGGAAGTGAAAGGTCGCGCCACGGCGCTGGACGAGGCCGTGTCCCAATCTGCTCAGGTACCGGCTGCCTCATCTTCCCTCAGTTTAACCTTCATAGCTCTGAAGAGTTAACACGACTTACAGAAACCTTTGTACTGTACTTTTGTTTTAGTCTTTCAGTAAAACAGGAGCTTGTGATGTGATTCCTGAACAGCAGCATGAGGTTTCTGTGTGTTTTTGTTGTGTTTGCTTGACTCTAACAGTTACATTTAGTTACTTTTACACTGTAAACTGTAAAACTAATTCTGGCCGCTTAAAGAAACGATGCAAACTTGCTGCTTAAACAGGGTTAAAATCAGTTAAGTTGATTAAGTTAAACTTAATTACATAAAGTTTTGCAACATTTTGCCCTCCAGAGTCCTTATTTAAGGTTGGTAATGTGAACAAACTGGCTGAAGTTAAGTTATAGCTACTAGAAATATGCAGTTTTTATTGACCACACAAGCAAAATGCTTTTTCTGCCTCATGTCATCTAATCCTGCTGTTTTTATTCAAACATTGAACTTTTTCTTTGCACTTCATCTCATGACATCACTGGTTGCTGCTGTTGATACTGCCTGTCTCTCTGTACGGTACCGTATGCACGACTGATTGAACTCACGGTGTTGTTTCTCCACCCTCCACCTCCTCCACTCTGTCCGTTACACCTCCATCCTCCAAACCACTTCCTTATCTCTCCCCTCTCATCCTTTTGTTTAACCTTAACCCCCACCCTCCACCCTCTATCCCTCGTTCTTTGTGGATGTGCTGTGTGTGTTGCCCCCTCACCATCATTTCTCCATCGTCACTGCTCACTGCATCACCCAGCTGGTGGAGGTAAGACCACTGACTGTCCGTTTCACCACACCGTTTGAGCAATAAAGCCCAATTTCTGCATCACAAAACACAGAAACATGAGTAATGCTTATTAATAAATAAGATAATCATGAAACAGCTTTTTTAAGTTTAAACCTTCATCTTAATCATGTGTTTCCTCTGAGCAAGAAAAAGTCCTGAACCTCTTCTTGATGAGGCCCATTTCTCTGCTTCCTGAAATGACATCCCATAATAAGGGAGATACATCACATCTACAGGGGCTGGGTGTTTAATCGTGTCTCTGCAGGAAGCTGAGACATGTGAGAACTCAGAAAAATAAGACAACTTCCACATTAAAGCCATTTCTTTGGGTCAGTTATTGTTTTAAACCAGCAAAGCAGCTGTAACAGAACTGCAAACGGTGTTTCTAAGCAGCATCAGCTGTTTTACAACAAAAAACAAAAAAAGCGCAAAAACAAAACAGATGTTTTTCAGCTATAAGGTGCCTTTGAGAAAAGCAGCATGGATATCTGGATGCTGGATGTAGTCACAGCTGGCAGCGTGACTTAGTTCATGAAAAATGTGAATTACACTACATCAGCAGCTACATACGTTTATATCCAACAATACTGGGTGTTTGTCTGATTTAATGCAAAAAAAGGGGCTGCTACACTCCAACATGAAGTTGGAGGCTGGTGAGGCTCCTCCGACTTCCCAGTTGAAAATCCGACTTCAGGTAGCCGTTCCAGCTGAAACTTCCTACTCAGAAGTCTGAAATCCTGCGCAACATGAGTGTGCAAACATCTGTACGAGCCGCTGTGCAGAGCGTTTCATCAAGAAGAGGTTAAAAGTGGATCCTTGTTCTTGTTTTTGCTCAGATGCATGAAAATCTCTGACTCCTGAGTTTGTCTGGACTCTGTTTCGTGTCCAGATAAGTAGAACATTCAGTAGCAGCGTTGTTGGATACAGACTGAGCCGATCACCCACAGAATATCTCAGCATTCTCCCACTTTCACAATGCCGTCCAGCTCTCCTCCTCCTCCTCATAACTCTCTCCTTCCGTCCTCAGTTCCACGACAAGATGGACCCTCTGCTGGAGACCCTGGAGGGGGCGGTGCAGCGTCTGCGGCAGCCTCCTCCGGTGGCCGCGGAGGTGGAGAAGATCCGGGAGCAGCTGGCGGAGCACCGCGCTCAGGGGCTGGAGCTGGATAAGCTGCTGCCCAGCTTCTCCGCCCTGTGTGCCCGCGGAGAGGAGCTCATCGGCCGGGCGGCTCACGACGATCCCGCTGCTCAGGGTAAGAGAACGAGGCGTTAATACGGTGTAACGGAGGGTTTATAGCTGAAGCAGAGCTCAGTAACATCAGGAAAATTGGTGGAAAACCCTCCTAGTATCTTTCTGTCAATATTACCCCATCCTATGTTCAACATCCTGTAAAAGAAATTTCCTTATTTTTCTTTATATTTGCTGAGTTTTCCTTGTATAATGAGGATGGCTGGGTAAATGTTTTCTGTACACAAGTCACATGCATGCATAGGGTCAGTTTGACCCCTAACTCTTTTAGTTGTATAAAACATAAAAAATATACACACGTGTTGTAATAATATGTCATGGAACCTTAAAATTTTCACAAAATTTTAGGCCCCTAAGATGATATAATGATGACTGTAGTAGGGCAAGACCCCTAGAAATATTAAAAAATTTCCTACATGTAGGGGCCCAAAAAATATGCCTTTTAGAAAGATACCTGGAAAAAAAAATTAATAAAAACATTAATAAAATAAA